>JAHWFP010071040.1:175432-214544 GCA_023313725.1 Lithobius niger
CCCCCCCCCCCCCCCATCCCGCACTTTCCCCAAATCGCGACACCTTTTTTTTTAAGTTAATTGTAAAATAAAGTTGGGTTTGGCCACACTTTTTGGATAATTTCGATTTTTTTCTGCACTCATCCCACCCTTAAACAGTAGACGCTTTGCACTGTAAATAGCTATTCGACCAAGCGTTCGTACAGCATGCCGCTGAAAGGCCCACCAAAACGCAACATTCGTTTGGCAAGCAGGTAGCTACAAGGCACACCGTACCTAACGAAAACAAGCGATGATTCAGATGATCATAGGAAGGATAGTATAGGTAGTAATCAAAAGTTACTGTAGGCAGTCTGTGTGTGGTAATTAGTCCCTTTGTCAGTTGTGATGGGGGGGGGGGGATTATGAATGAATCTTTTGACAATAGGGGTTGTTTCAGGCCTAAACTGGTCTACAAGCATGTCCTCTAGAAGCCAAAAAAATCATTAAAAAGGCTAATAATGATTTTTAGAGCCAAGACCCCACTGAGGCAGTTTACTATGCTCCCCCAAACCCGTAACTGACTTTGAATTGACATGGAGCAGCACCCCCTTCATTCAGAAAATCCTAGATCCGCCACTGTTCATAGTAAGGTGCCTTCATTAAGAAGTCCAAGGCGATTGAAAGGTCCCAGTCTGGAAAGATTCGGCAAATTGTTGGACGCTCGACTTCAGAGGTGATGCGAAAATCATTGAGGAGGTCCGAATTGCCTGCTGCTTTAAAGACAGAGTTTAGGGCTGAACGATAAACCAGGATAGTGGATTCTTTTACGCCTTCTTTGAAAAGATCAGTGAAGAACATCAGGAGCTCGGGCATAGGGAGATTGATAGGATTGACCTTCCTTCCGTTACACCAATGAAACCACCTTTTCGAATGGCTGTCGTAAATTCTGTTAGTGGATTCTCTTATGGCTTTGCTTGCGATTCAGATGGCTTTTTTCTCAAGAATTCTTGCCTCTTTGGCAAGTCCAATGATGGCCACCCGTACAGGTTCAGAGTGCTGGAGTTGAAGTGGAACTGGGTTCCCTTCGTTGCAATAATTGACCTGGAACGTCTGGTAGACTTCTTTGATTGTCGATGAGAAGGTCCAGAAGTTGAGGGAACCATGGTGCCGATGGCCAGTTCGGGACTATTAACAAGAAGAGGCCCTGAGATAACTCAATTTCCAGCAGAACTTGCGGTTGAAGCTTGAATGGTGGAAAGAGGCAGCCGTAAAGGTTCTTCCAAGGGAACGTTAATGCATCCACTGCCCTGTAGTGGACATCGCCATTAACTGGAAGGGGTAGCAGCCCTTTAACTGTTTGTTTTTTTTTAAAGCTTTCTTTAATAGCTTCTAATAAGCGGTTCACTTGTTAAGTTTTAATGTTTGATCCAAGCTGGCCTTAGCTATGGATGGTCTCCCTACCTCTGGGTCTTCACGTAGGTTTAACGCGTTCGCGATCTCCACTGTGTGTCAGATGTCACTAGAAATATTAATTCTTATGTATTAAATTCTCTCACAAGCTGCTTGGTAGAGATATCAATTTTGAGTTCACTTACCCGGTTTTTGTAGGCTGTATTTCAGCTGTCGGAGAATTATGTTCTAAATTGATAATTGATAATTGTTGGGCCTGATATTTAGGTAAATACAGATTATGCTGAAGTACAACGTTTGTATTTAAGGCATGCAATATAGTTGCTGAATGATTATGTATGTTTTCAGGAAGCGGACTAACTACATGTCATGGCACAACGCATTACAGTTATCTCACTTGTAGCTCTTTCCGTTTTGCTTGTAGTGTTAAGCAGCCCTATTTCACCGCTAATTTCAAATTGTTATATCTCTTAAATCCTTTGAGATATGTTGTGTTTCGAGCCTTCACATTGTTCTCCTGCATGCCAGTAACTTGTTGGTACCTCGATTCGGCAATTATTAAATAGTTAATGTCGGTGCATTTTACTATTTAGGTAGTAATGCTGAGCCTACGGATGAGAAACAGGAAACGGATCCAGGAGACCACTGAGGCTATGGAGGAATCTGCGTTCGCGGCCAAGCACGATTAGCGAGGGTGGCAATCTTCGAATGTAGTTTCGCATAGGCAAGTGGCAGTTGGCCATGGGTCTTGTAAGTTAATTTTATATCCATTTTACCTAGCGAGGAGAACCGGATCCCTTCTTGGAGACTCGTGGCGGTGAAGATATTTTATGCTTTGCAATCTGTATACAATGCTGTTGATCATATCAAACCAAAATTATTCACTGGACTTGTAAAGATTATTTCATCTTCAACTAAAATATGGAGTACGTACCAACACGTTCACAGCAAGATAACCTGGACTGTTTTTTACTTCATGACCGATATTTGGTTGTGTCAAATTAATGCCGATTAACTCAGCAAAAGAATACCACAAATGATTTTGTACAAACGCGAGTCATTTTGTTGGAAGCCAAAGATCAGACCTGGCAGACTCTGGGATTAGAGTCTGGTGGCAGCCTATCGACGGAGTACAGCCGCCAGACAGTTGTGCGTTGCCTAGGAGACTCTGGGCATGTTTGACTCCTCTATAGCCCATGCTTGATCGTCGGGGACTGGGCTGATGAAGTGGAGACGTCTGGCATTGGGCCTCGTGGTGAACAAGTCGACTATCGGAGTGCTCCATGTGTTGAACAGATATTCGCAGATGGATTTATTTAGTGTCCACTCTCCTGATGGAAGCCTGTAGCGAGCGAGAGTGAGTCCGTGATGACGTTCCGGCTGCCTAGGATGTGAAGCGCTAGAAAATTGTTTTCAGATTGATGCAAAACCTGAAGATTGCCAGGGTGACTTCGTGGAGTTGTCAGGATCTCGTGCCTTCTTTTCGTGCGTGCGCAATGGCCATTGTGTTGTCTGCTTGAATTTGGGCAACCATCCCTGAAACAAGATTCCGAAAGTGGTGTCAAGGCGTTGAGGACAGCTTTCAGTTCCAAAATGTTGTGATCCTGATTGTGTGTTGACCATGAGCCAGAGATCTCATGATGTGCGATGTGAGCTCCCCAACCGTCTAGAGAGGCATCCGTTAGGAGGTTGAGATCTGGTTCAGGTTCGTGAAGGGGTTCGTGAAAGGACCTGGACATCTGACCACCTAAGGAGGGTGTCGAACGGACAGCCTTCTTTAAAGGGAAGCGAAAAGGTGCTTTGTTGATGATGCCTTCCGCACATATTGATGCGTCAATGGTGAAGCGGTCTGCATGGTCATCCTCGACCATAAGGGACAAGATTCGCCATGGCGTCCATTTTGCCTATGAGGTATGAGGTCTAGTGGAGTTCTGTAAGTGATGAAGCTTTTGATGAAAGGAACGAGTTGGCGTTGTGGGTGTTCGCGATTCTGTCTAACAAGGGCATTACTGTTGTAGATGAGACGTTGAATGAGACTCCTAGAAGGAAGGATTCCTGAGCTGGACTGAGTCTTGATTTTTTGAGGTGTATCCCGAAGCTTAGTTGGTTGAGCAGTTCCGGTTGTGAATGAGCTAATCGGGGCTCAGGTCTGCAGAAGCCAGTCATCCAAGAATGCATTTGCTGGGATTGGATTTTGATGAAGACGAGCCAGGATGGGTTTGAGTACGAGTGTGGAAATCCTTGGTGCTGCGTTTAGGCTGAAAGGTAGACATCTAAATTCATGCCGTCTTACATGAAGCGAAAAGGTTATGTACTGATGAGGGACGTGAAGGTAGCATCCTCTAAATTGACGGACACCATCCAATTTTGTGGTTTTAGATTTTGACGAATGGTATCCACTGTTTCCATTTCAAAGTGACCATTTTCCATTGGTTTAATGGATTTAGGTTGAAGATGAGTCTTTCGCCGCCGGATTTCTTTGGCCGTAGGAAGATTGAACTGCAGAAGCCTGGACAAAGAGGGTTTGGGCTTTCTACGATGGCTCCTTTTGTTAGGTGGTCTTTGACTTCGGAAGAGAGACGAGTGGTTACTGCAGGGGCGAATGCCCACACAGGCGGGGAGATAGAGCTGGGTTAATGAAGAACGTTGGGCGAAAACCATGGTTGATATGAACTTAACTTCAGAATATTTACACCGAAAATAAAGAAATACGCCTTTGTACAATAAGAGTCCAAACTTTTAGCCCGCTGACTTTGTAATTTTTTTTTTGGGGGGGGGGGGGAAGGGAGAAGAAGAAAGTAATTAGCGTTTTGAATATATTTAACAGAGTTTCACTAATCCTTTAATTTTAATTGCCCACAACGACAGAACCTTTACCCAGCAGTTTATGCCTCATTCAGCATGATTCGGCTTGACCCAGCATCACGCAGAAAGATCCTGATCAGGGACAGAGAAACTGGTGACCACAACTAAGCTATAGGATGTAGTGCAACCATCACTGGCAAGAAGACGTGAAGTTTCCGGCACAAGTGTTTTTGTGTGTTGTATTAAACAAACTGAAAGAGCTTGCTATGGCTATGATGGGAAGCAGGATGAGGATAGTGAACGTGGTCACTAGCCTTGTGTCTCACGGCTACCCGATTAAGTCCCATTACGGTGAGAAACCGCGAGTGGACGATGAGAGTGAAGACAGTATGTCGACGGATGGCGAGAAGCTTAAGGTCGGACAAGACTCATTAAAAGGCGCACGGCCAAAGCAGCGTCAAAAAGAGCAGCAGGGAAAAATAAAACCTTCGCCCAAGTAAGAGTCAAAACCTGCAAAACAAGATGCTCGGAATTGCCATCGGTAGAAAAAATGCCAAGAGCAGAAAGTTCAAAAGCTACAGCAGCAAGCCTATCAGCCTGCAAAACCACTATCCAAGTCGGCTATGCAAGGGAAAAGACAGCAGAGGGTGGGAAACCATTCATGTCCCCAACAACAGGTGCAAGAGAATCATCAGGTTTTAAGCCAAGTTGCTGACGGTCAGATGTGACTCTCACCAGTACGAGGCAGACACTACTGCACCAACAAAGACCCACACGCCAACCAGCGGCTGCAGCGAACAAAGCAGCACACTCCCAAACAACCCTAGTTTCAATACCCACAGGTTTGGCTCAAGGAGAGATGATTGGGAAGCAGAAATCAGGAATTTGGAGAGGAATTGGGAAGCGATAAGATGTAGTCAGTGGCTTGCAGGTATTGAAACTGAATATCTTTGTAGCCAAGTTATTACCAGATGAGAGGAAAAACGTCCATAATCAAGCAAGCAAGCAGCAGCAAGATGAAGCACCTCAAAACCCCACCACTATATCTTCAACTACATTGGAGCAAATGCGTGATGGTCACACATTTAGCCACCCAACTTCCGACAGTCTTGGCTGAGGCATTTTTACAGAACTTTCAGAACGGAAGTCAAAGAGTTAAACTAAGCAGTGCAGAGCATCCAACTACAAGATAATGCACCCGAAACAAGGTAATGAGTGCCAGTTGGCTATGGAAGCTCGCAATTTGAATACGTTCAATTCAATGCTGCCGTACCGACAACTAACACGGAAGATAGTGATACAAACCAAAGTGAAACTCCTTTGGATCCAAGCCAAACCTTCATCGTGATACAAACCTAAGTGAAATTCCTTTGGATGCAAGCCAAACCTTCATAGTGATACAAACCTAAGTGAAACTCCTTTGGATACAAGCCAACCTTTGTCAGACAATTTAAACATACCGTATATCCAGACTAACACAAAGGTGCTGAGGTATCTATTGGGGTTAGTTGCTGCTAGTGCCACATCGGACATTGACAGACAATCGTACATTTTTTAACCTAACTAATCAGAGGACTCAAATATTTATGACAAAAACAAGGCTATAGAAATAACCGACAGTGACTGAAACGTGAACACGAACTCCTTTCTGACGGGTTGACTTTCTTTTGCGTGCAACCCATTTAAGTCAGTCAGGTTGCTGGTGCTTTAAAGGTGGTCTACACCTATGTTTTTTTTTTTAATACATAGTTCTTCCTTTAAATAGTGAGCCATATTAGCACACACCAACTCTAAATAAATCGAATAATTCCAGTTCATTTTGTAAGTATGTGTGCAAAGTATTTAATAAATTTCTTCTACAAGTTTTCAGCTGAGGTGAAATAAATGGGTTTAGTCATGCCATTGCTGGTTCTCCTGCAGCAAGGCTTACGTGATGTAATAAGATCACGAGGGTAAACTTCATCTGTGCAAATTCGTAAACATTATTTTGTACATTTTGTATAGGTATGAGTAGAACTGCACGTCTTCTCACAATTTTAGCATTAGTTTCAACATTAGTTTCAACTACAAGTTAACTGGAGGGGGGATGGCACTTGGCCTTATGGCAATACATTAAGACAATCTGTCACTTAGAAGCAACCCATAAGGGGGCCTCCAACAAGCACTGGGTGTCAAAGTTCAAATAGACGCAACCCATCAGGGTGCTTCCAACAAGCACTGGGTGTCAAATTCAAACACGCTCCCTGCAATGCATTGGCACATGTAAACTTGGGAACGAGTTTTGCCGATATAAGAGACCACAACCTGTGTCCAACTGGACTGAGAGCCTCAGCACAGAGTGAGGAGTGCATGTACGGGACCTCAAGCAAGAAACCAAAGCAAAAATCAAAACAAGACGTATCCGAGAAGCTCACTTGAGCTGTCGTAGGAAAGATGACTAAAACAACAGCCAGAGCTTTTCGATGAAGTCTGGAACGTTATACCTGCGAAAGGAAAACAAGTAGCGTGATTTTAGCCTAGTTGAATATCATTTATTTGGCCGGTCATTTTACATTACGTTACCATTAGCGGCAACGCACCGCAAAGTCTTTCTATCGTATCAGGCTACCAATTTCAAGGCCTACTGGCCACGAAATTAGCAACATGTCATTTAGTTTGAAAATAAGCTTTTAACTGAAACACAGATTCTTTTACTTTCCCGATCAAGAAATCAACAAAGACAAAACCTTTAGCCAGTCACCAAAGCCACATTCGACCCGGCATAGTTTGCACGGCAGCAGTGATAAACGACGTGCACAGAATTTGTTGTCAATTGTTATCCGGTTACATCCTGGGAGAGTTAGGCAGCCATCCAGGCACATAGTTGTCAGGGCTTTTCTTACGTAGCATTGGAATGACTTTCTAACCTTTAAAGCACAATATCACTATAATGTTAATGGGCTTTCCCGAGCATAACGCAAGCTTCCCAGTACAAAAGATGAAAGCAAGCTATCTTACAGCAGCCTTTAAACAGGTCTGCAGCATATCATGGAAGCTTTCCAAAAGATAAAATGTATTTAGGAAATCATGACTTCCAAGTACAAGATCAAATAAGACACTTTCAATACAGAGCGGCTTGCAACTATGAACTACCACAACAGCGTGCAAAGATGTACAATTCATATGCAGCAGAGGGGACGCAGCCATTACTATCATACTATGGTTGCATCAGTGATAGGCACTCCCCTTCTTTCCGCAACATACAATTTCTGGAATGCTACCGATTCCACAGCAAGAAAAACTTCACAAACATATCTGAAAACGACCGCATAACTCCCCCCCAACCAATCACCAAAAAAAATTGTCTTCAGAAATATTTTGGGATTGCCAATTGAATCGTAGGTAGGTTTACATACAGGTAGGTTGCTACTACAACATCTCCCTCAAATAATGGGATACACATTATTTAAACACTTACCGTATACTTTATTTGTATACTACTCAAATATAATAATGTAGCTTACCAATTGCACACTACTCACAAGTCCAGTCTCTTGGGAGGAATTACACGTCGTGTGAGGATCTAGGCCTGAGTCGAGTGGTGTGCCAGCATTCGGTGTCTTCGGGGTTGCAGGTTTATGCTGGTTGTCGGTGGCAGGTGTTCCTGGCACAAGAGCAGTTTCGTTCCTTGGCAACAAGTTCATTCCCTCAGTCTGACATGCTTGTGGGTCAAGCTCTCGTGGAGTTGCTAGACTGCCTGCCGGGTAGACTTCCATCATTGTTGTAGAGGCTGCCTGTGGGTTCTCGTTTCCCCTTCGAGGCAGCACTTGCAGGTGCTGTGAGGCTCGTCTTAGTGTCCCTTTGTCCGTTTCGATTATGTATGACCTAGGGGTTTTGTCCTTGCACTTCACTCTACCTTCTCTTTTGAGGTCGGTAATCCTAACTCTGGTGTTTATTTGCAACCCTGCTCTCGTTTGTATGCGGTGGCGGCTAGCGTAGTCTTGTTTTTGTCGTTGTTTTCTTTGCTCATCCTGTTCTCTTACTTTGACAGTATCTGGTAGCCTAGGTTGCAGCGTTGTCGGCAAACATGGAATTGCAGTGCGGATTTCTCTTCCCATAAGGAGTTGGGATGGGCTGTAGCCATTATCTCACGGTGTTGCCCTGTAGATCTGTGGCGCTAGGTGTGGATCGTCCTCTTTCTCGAGTAGATTTTTTACAGTTTTTACCACTACTTCCACAAGTCCGCTGCTCCGTAGTACATGTGGGCTACTTGTCACATGTTGGAAGTTGTGCACCTTTGCTAGGGCGTCGAATGCCCATGAGGCAAATTGGGGTCCATTATCCGACCTCACCACTTCTGGATTGCCGTGTTTCGCAAAGATGGACTTCGCTGCTTCAACCCCTGCTTCGGAGGTCGTTTTCTGCAAGGATGCTACTTCGTGGTACCTGGAGTAATAGTCAGTTATTAGTAGGTACTCGCGCCCTTTTCTGTGGAACAAGTCAGCTGCTACTGCTTGCCAGGGTCTTCTGGCAATTCTGTCGGTACGAGTGGCTCACTTGGTAGGGGCCTAGCTTTCAGACAAACTTCACATTGGTTTGTGATTTCTTCTATTTGGCTCGCTATCCCTGGCCACCATACCGTTTCTTTGGCACGTTGGCGTGATCTTTGTATACCCATGTGGCCTTGGTGTATTTGTCGCAAAGTTTCACGGTGCATTTTCTTGGGTATGACAATTCGGTTACCGTGTGTAAGGATGTCCGTTTGCATGGTTAGTTCATCCCTCCCTGACCAGTATTTGGTTGCGTGCGGGTTTACAGATTTCCTGTGCGTCGGCCACCCTTTCTCCACATAGTGCATCAACGCTGCACAAACTGGATCGTGTTGGTTGTTCCAGTCGGATTTCTTGCAGTTTCTTCTCTGATGCTGGAATGCCGGCCATGACATTTCGCACATGCAACTCCACATATTCTTCTGTAAGTATGTCCTGATTTGATTGCTTGTGCTTTGCGAAGCCGTGCCCTGTATAAGGCATCGGCATTCTTCTGTGCTGAGCCTGGCGTGTAGATTACTTTGCATGTTTATCTTGACAGTCTCATTCTAAATCTCTGAAGTCTAGACGATAGGTCAGATAGATACTTTGTTGTTAAAATTGGCAGCAGGGGTATATGGTCTGTTTCAATGCTGAATTCCAACCCGAGAACAAAGTCATTGAATCTTTCCACCGCCCACGTAAGCGCTAAGGCCTCTTTCTCAATTTGGGCATATCGTCCCTCCGTTTCGCTCAAAGCTCTTGATGCGTAGGCTACTGGCTTCTGTCGTTTTTTTCCTTTTTGTAAGAGGACCGCTCCAATTTCGTAGGATGACGAGTCTGCCAATATCTTTGTCTCCCCACACGGGTCATAGTGTTTTAGTACTGATGGGCTAACTAATGCTTGCTGGACCTTGTTGAAGGCTTACTGCTGTTTTAAGGTCCATACCCATTCGTTTTTGGCACTAAGCAGTACTCTCAATGGTTGTGTCATTTCGGCCTATTCTGGTATGAATTTTCCCAGCTGGTTGACCATACCCAAAAAGCATAAGAGTTCATGTTTGTCCTTAGGAGGTTCACATCGGTCACAGCTTCCACTTGGGGTCTGGGTGCACCCCTTCAGGGTTGACAATGTGGTCTAAGAACTTAGCAAATTTCAGCGATTAGTGATTATTAGTAACAGGACATGATACGTACATGTATGGCTAGTATAGGTGCCATGTTTATTAACTAACTTTTCCAGGTGGCTGGCCCCAATGGTCTAGTAGGCCAGCACCATCTACATACACGTAGGTTGCTACTACGATGACGAGCTGCAAGCTAGAAACTGTTGATGCTGGACCTGGAGCATATCAGCAGTTCGTGGGGTGATCGTAGGGCCTAACTTACATTAAAAGTCCACAAAAATGGACACGCAACAAAGAAACACTTTGTAACGGCAGACGCTACGACAGCTTAGGTGCTTTAACGCCCCCGGTGTCCCTGGTGTACATGGAGTTTCAGTCTAAGGTTCTGCGGTGTTTACGACGACTTTTACGGCATAAGCACAGTTTTGGGCTACAGTCCCAGCATGGGGGATGGAGCGTCGGGTCCTAATTAATAGGGCCTAAACTTAATACTGTTGGTAATCACTGCCACAAACGGTGGAATTTAACTGTTTATAATAGCTAAAATTAAAGATGGGCTACATATTTATTTTACACTTAAACAATTAATCAAGTTAGCGAACGAACTGAAGTTTTAAAACTCCTGGTTTTATTTTAACAACAGTGAGATATAAAGAACACTTTACATTTTTAGTTTCACTAGATCAGCTTTTGAACACAAATGAATTAAAAGCAACAAGTTGACTTTACAGTTTAGTAATTCACATAGTCAGACCAACACCGCTTGGGTTGGAATAAAGTTCAAATTTTCACATAAGAAAAAGTAATACTGAGTGCTCCCGGAGACACCCGCAACTGATTACAGTCTATCTGACAGTATGTTTCATTAACGATCAACCGTCCACAGTTATCTTTAAGTTTTCCAAGTACAAAAGATCAACATCCCTTAGTTCCCGCAGAAACTGTTCTAAGAGATAAAAAGCCTGGCAATTTTATACTTAGGCATCAGTATTTTTCCTTTGACTTCCACAAAGATCAAACCGTCAGTTTAAATTAAAAATCCATTTAAGTTAAACTAGAAAAGATTTGGTTTTTAGAAAGAGAGCCACTCTGACGTTATGGGGGTGGGGGACCAAATATGCCGACTATGGCATCACCTCCCATAATTTTCTCTAAGCTAGAAGTTAAAGTTAAGTTTTAAACTATGAATTTAGAATAAGGGGTCCTAAATCAAACTTTCAAAAGCTAAACTATTAACATACGAACCACTACCATTTGGCCCGGCATGCATCCTACGGACGTGACGTCTCCACTCCCGACTGGCGTGACCCTTCTAGCTTGAGAGATCTGTGAGCTGTGCTGTGGATGCTTTGAGCTGGAGGGTTTTTATGCTGGAGAGGAGGGAAAGCGCGGACGTCGAGGATAGCTGCGGGGGTCTGATTGGTGGAGGGCCAGGAGAACAATAGAAAGTGGGAGGAGAAGTCGGTTTGGCAAAGGGTTTTTGGTGCGGAGCCGTTTGAAGGAGTAGGGACATGTAAAGATAGACCAAATTGAGTTTTACTCCAGTAAACTTTAGGAAAGGGCCTTTACTTTAAAATATTGACTATTGAATAAAAATTTACATGATTGCATCGTGAATACGCTCTGGTTAAAGCTTAGTACTTGGGTTAGGGTAATGGATAAAGCATTACTATTAAATTTAATAAGCTCTAACGGCAAACTGCAGTGTTACACATCGCAACTAGGCTAGGGGGGGGGGGAGAAAGATTCGTTTTTTTATGCACAGTTTGACTTTGGATTGCTTTGGGAACAGATCTTTTATATGTATAACGTATTTCTAATAGTAGGACAAGCTAGTAGTAACATTCGGATGGCCACAGTCGTGTTTTTGAGGAGAATATATAAAAGGTTGAAAAATGGTTAAATAATAGTTGAATGTTTAACGTTGAAGTTAAAAGACAAAAATCGATCGTTGTGGAAATTTTTCATGAGGCCTGCGGCCGACAAACATAATAAAAAATATCTCACTTGAAATGGTTGTCTGTATCCACATGTATGCGAGGTTAAATACCAAAGGCAGCCCCTCCTAATTCACAACTAAGCTAGTGTTTGTGGGCTTTTTGCCCTAAAATAGAAATGATAAAATCGAAATACAAAGATACAAGTCTTCAATAATGGCAGCCATGATGAAGGAGCGCTACGGTTGGTTTTGAGTGATTTTCTATCGTGGATCTTCTAGATTGAATTTTCAGATTCGGGCTTCCTCAAGAGGTAGATATTATTACAGCCTATTAAATGGTGAAGAGTTTGACCGACTCTGTCCATTATTGAGAAAATGGCGAAAGTTCTAAGACCGAGGTCTTTTGGCGTTTTGAGGTGCGCTCAAGAAAAAAAAATTTCTTCGTTTGGCAAAACAAAGGTTTTTCATGGTCCACGTTTACAACTTGGTGAAAGAGTAGTAAGCATTCCTAACAAGGATGTAAAGCAGCTTAAAGAAACCTGTTCACCAAATGAAAATTGCTCGTCTGTACCATGGCACCATCTATATTGCCATCTTATCATTAAATGTTTGAGCAAGTGATAAAATGTAACAAGATATATTTCCCATTAAACAAACATAATAAGCAAACTTAACATGAGAAAATCTGATGATACACCTTGAGCACCAAGGTGCAAGCTGTAAAGGTTATATCTATAAACGGACAACAGATGGCACAACAATAAAACACCAAATTTTTTTCACTGGAGCACATCCACCTCAGTCATCAACCCTACTTAAAACAGTACTGAAATATTTCTTTACATATTCCAAAAGAAATGTACCAGCCAGCAAGCCATGCAGGGAAGCCAACAACCAGTGGCTTTCATTTTAATTTAGGCTTTAGGTCCACTAATGCGATTGCCTTGTATTGGAATGCGGTAATTAATTCATGTATTAAACAGGAGAAATACACTATAAATAATTGAAACAAAAACAGTAAAGTAAACCAGAAAAATAAAACAACTTCCAATATCGGCCAAAGGAATGACATGAAATAAAGTATTGCTTAAATTGATACAATTACAACTTCTACAATTTCATAGAAACACGTCTACAACTTCATAAAAAAATATACTTCATATCGTCTGAAATATTCTGGGTGTCCCACAAATAAACTGACAAACGTAGGACGGTTATAGAGGGCCCTCTATACCCGGTAACGATTAGTTTTCGGATGTGGGTTTATTAGCAATAGTTGATAAGTTTCCGTGCCAAATATAACCACCCAATGATTGTCAGTATAATTATGGGACAGCATGTTGAACCAATCTGTCTTTAAACTACTTTGTGAGGAAGTTTCACACACAAAACATAACCTGATAAGAATTTCTTTTCGTTTATACTACATGATAAGGCCTAATAATAATTTATTTAATTAACATAGGTTTAATTTTACCTGAGAATTAAACGAAATAAAGTACTAATACAAGTTCGGTATTAGTTGCGTAATCGCGGATTACGGATATGCAAGGAAGCCAACTAATTGCAAATTGTGTTTCTACCTTGTCTTTATCACGAACTTAACCAGTTCAGTTTCTTACAATGCTCGTTACAAAAATGCATACAAATAAAATGAGATTATTACATACACAACTGAGTGAACAAAAATTACAAAATTACATTCACATTACAGTACTATTTTATTTATTTCCTCTTATTTTTATTACTGATTTGCATTCAGCCACATTACTAAATTGTTTTAATGTTCCATGAGCAATTTTAGTCACAACAACAACAACGGTAATCTGTTATATTCCATGTCCCATGAATGTCGCGTGGACATGTTTACGCGAAAGCATGAACGAACAGTTTGAGAATCTTCAACTTAAAAAATCAAATTATTTTTCTAATACAAACTTAAACCTTAAATAATTCACGCAGAACCGTAAAAGTAGGAAATAACCCGCACACAGTGTATGTGTTACAAATGCACTTATTTATTTTGATAGACATTAATTAACTCGACTGGAATGCCCAAAATAAGTAAATAAAAGATCAATATTTACCTTCCGAGGCCGCCATCACGCCGCCGCTTAGCAACAGCTGTGTCTTCTGCCTTATGGGCTCGTCTCTGACGTCATCACATATACAAGATTATTTATATACGGATAAGAAAGAGCTGCCAATACTCTGCTGCGTAGCTGCTGACATGAGCGCCGTCTGATAACTTTTGTATGTACTATCACAGCAGAAGCAGGCGATGTAAAAGAAGGTGAGAGGGGAAGTCGGGGGAAGATGGCAATGTGGGAGTACAACGGGTACGAGATTATGAGGATTATGTGGAAAGGGGTGACGGTTCTTGGGGTGATGTTTGCGGGTAGGATGCTGGTCTATATTTGGGAAGGGTGGAAGCAGCTGGAGAGGTTCCAAGAGTTGCTGAAAAGGTGGTCGTTGGGAGCAAACCGGTACGCTGCTGGGGAAGCAGTGAAAGTTGAAATGGGCTGGTTGTCCTTCGAGGCGAGGAAAGTTGCGTCAAAGATTGGGTTTGACAAGAGGGTGCGGGGTACGGAAGAAGGTATGATTGTGAGGAGGGTGTATGAATATGTTACGCGTTGGACAGCACGAAGTGTGTGGATAGGACGAGGAGGCTGGTGGGGAAGTATGTGAGGGTGGGAATGGTCGGGGGAGGGTTTGACGAAGGGCATTAAGGAAGTGGAGGTGGAAAGATGGAGGAAGGAACTGGGTAAAATGTCTTCAGAGGAGCGATACCGGGAGGAGATAAGTAGGATGGGACGGGAAAGTTGCTATAGGGGGGAGGGGGATTGGGGAAGTGTGCTGTTGTTTAGGGCTAAAGCTGGGGATCTCGATATGAGAGAGATGGTGTGGAAAACGAGGCGAGGGGGGTGGAGGAAGATGTCTCTTGTGGCATTTGTGAAGAGGGCTATGAAACGATGGAACATGTGATGTTGGATTGCTGTGGCTTGAAGACTGTAGGTGGCTCCTTGGCGGGGGAACGAAAATGGGTAAGAGGTTGCTGGTGGGATGATGGAGCAGTAGGGGATGTGGGAGACTGACAGAGACCTTCCTAAAGGACCGAACAGAACGAACCAAACGCACCACTGTTGGTGACAGTACAGCCATGTTGATGTGGTTTGCTTACGTTAACCATCATCAGTGATGAATCTGTTTCCGTACCTCGCGCATGCTCAAAAGCTCCAGCACTGGCTATCACCCGCAACCACCTCCCCGCAGGGCCGGATTTATAAGGGGGCAAAGGGGAAAATTTCCCCGCCCCCCCCCCCCTCCCGTTATACAAAAATACAATAATTAAACGATTACCATACTGTATTCCACTGAAAAAATATTCCATTCAGAAATTCCTAGTATGTTATATGTCACTATTGACATGAGCACGTCGCCTTACAAGGCATTTTTTTTCTAATCGTATTATTTTCCTGAATTGTTTGCTCCCGAGGTCTCTTTCAATCATTTACAGGTGGGTGGAGCCTTCCAACTGTGTTTGGACCAATCAGAAGCTTTATATCATGTAACACAGACATAGAGCGAAATTCGCCAATTACAGTTCTTCTAGTTTTGCTGCGTACAGGGAGCCCTCACAAAGCTTCGGTGCGCGTAGCAACATACTTTTTGCCCATCTTTTAACGTTACGTGCTTGTGTATACTCCGAGACTCAGGAGGTTATGCCTGACGAGATTGCCTTGCTTCTTGCTAAGCATAAGTCCCATGAGTAACTTTATGGGGAAATTGTGCAAATTAAGTGAATTGTGCTTTTTGCTGTGTGTACTAATTCATGAGTTCGAGGGGCCCCATCGGACCTGAAGTGCCCCCCCCCCCAGGGCTAAATCTGCCCTGCCTCCCCGCAACCACCTCCCCGAGATGATTTGCAATTTGGCATTGCTCGCGCCTGGTCACATCCATTAGCCTAGCCTGGTCCAATTCAATTAGCCACGTCTGGTCAGGTATGACAATCAGTACCTACCTAAAGCACCAAACAACGAACCAAACGCACCACTGTTGGTGACAGTTTAGCTCATTCCCTTCTGGCAGTACCTACCTAAGTACCGAACAGAACAAACCAAACCCACCACTGTTCGTGACAGTTCAGCTCATTTCCTACTATAGTCGTGTTGATGTGGCTTGCTTACGTCAACCATCGTCAGCGATGAATCTGTTTCCGGTTCCAATCGCATGCTCAAAAGCTCCACCACTGGCAACCACTCCAAACCACCTCCCCGAGATGTTTTGCAATTTGACATTGCTTGCGAAGTTGCGCCTGGTTACATCCATTAGCCTAGCCTGGGCCATTCAATTAGCCACGTCTAGTCACCTTAAAGTTATGACGTAACGAGCGCTCTGTTGAGCTTGTTGATTTTGCTGAACTGTGATTGCAGTTTCGGAAGGTACTAAACAGCTGACGTACCGTTACTGCGCACGTGCGACGTCAAGTTTGGAGCCAAATTGTATCTAACAGTCGTGCATTTTGTTCGCGCTGTTCGGTCGTTAAGGAAGGTACTGATAACGAGTGCTCTGTTGAGCTTGTTGATTTTGCTGAGCTGTGATTGCAGTTTCCGCAGGTACTGAACGGCTGATGCAACATCACTGCGCACGTGCGACGTCAAGTTTGGAGCCAAACTGTCTGTAACAGCTGTGTGTTCTGTTCGCTCTGTTCGGTCGTTTAGGAAGGTACTGTATAACTGTGTTGATGTGGCTTGCTTACGTCAACCATCGTAAGCAATAAATCTGTTTTCGGTACCTCGCGCATGCTCAAAAGCTCCAACACTGGCAAACACCAGCAACTACCTCCCCGAGATGGTTTATGATTTGGCATTGCTCGCGCCTGGCCACACCCATTAGCCTAGCCTGGTCTAATCAATTAGCAACGTCTGGTCACGTTAAAGGTATGCGTAACGAGTGCTCTGTTGAGCTTGTTGATTTTGCTGATGTGTGATTGCAGTTTCGGAAGGTACTAAACGGCTGACGCAACGTTACTGCGCACGTGCAACGTCAAGTTTGGAGCCAAACTGTCTCTAACAGTGGTGCGTTCTGTTCGTTCTGTTCGGTGTTGAGCAGCTATTCACTCAAGGCCCACTGAGACGCTTGCGTGCTATATCGAAGATCAGTGCTACCTGCTGCCGGGGTCGCAATGTGGCAGTGACAACAGACAGAGCATTTTTCGGCAACTTGACAGTTTATTCTGAGAGGACTGTGATAATTTAAGTTTGAAAGGTAAAAATATGGGTCAGAAAAGAAATTTGTCTCGATATTTTCCTTAGGTCGTATTCGTGTTCATCGTTGGTTGTAGTTTGGTGGCTGCTTCTGTACAAACTACGGACAACAAGTAAACAAAAACCTACACCATCACTTTTTTTTTAATGTATGTTGTACTTAGATGCTGGCAAATTATAGTTCGTTGCGTTCGAGTGAATTGTAATCCATGTTTTTTTTTTTTTACCTTCACAGCTGTGAGGGTGGGGATACGAGCTCTAATGCTCTAACGTTCAGTTAATATTGTTAGATTCTGGCGCTACTGGCCTGCCGTTTGCCATTTACAGAAGTAATGACAGAACGAAAAACACTATTTGTACTTTGCGTGTTTGTTTTGAAACGCGATGTAGTTATGAACACAGATGAATTGTGTCTGAATGAGCGAGAGCATGGGGGACGAGAGGAGGCGTATGCTCATAAAGAAGAGAAGGCGTATTTTGATTGGTGCCTGGTCGTGCTGCCCGGTAAACCTGAGATGCTGCTGCTTCGTTTTCTTGTATACGTCCTGATGTTCGATAACAAATGGCTTTAAACGTAGTGTGGCAGTTTGCTTGGATCGCAGCAAATCAGAATGGGGCCCCATGATTAGCGGGTTCAGTCTTGGTGCCTTAGGTATTCTCCATTTTCACACCATATTTTTTTCTGTCATGAGCATGGCTTGTTTTCTACATTTGCAGACGACATCAAGACGACAGGTGTATTACCTTGTAATAATGATCTGAAAATATGCAGAAAATGCATATACGTGGATGGAGTGTAAAGTGATGTCAAAATAGAGTCCGTTCATGTTGACTAATAATGATCCAATTACTATTGAAAATTTGAGACGTGATGTTGGTGTTTTGATTGATGTGCAATTTAACCAAAACAAACTTTGGGTTATGTGTTAAATGGAACTATTTATGTGATGGATCTCATTATGTAGCTCTTCATTTTTTTTTCAATCATTCCAGTTTTCGAGTATGGTGTTCGTTTTTGGGAATGGTTTTTGAATGGTAAACATCCTGGCAAAAATGTACAGCATAGGTATACAAAAGAATTGATCATCTCTCCAAGTGATCTTAAGAGATGATCAATTCTTTCTCCTATCTTAAGTTATACTGGTTGGCAAAGACATTGTCTTCCATCCCTTACTTGGTGACATCAACGTGGAGGTCCATGTTCAGGATTATTTGAGATATTGATGGTACCGTGTATTAGAAAATATTTTATTTAGATTGGTTCAGTTGTAATCATGTTACTTGCAGTTGCAGTTACAAACTATGCATTACTAACCCACATTATAATGCTCTGCGTACTGTAACTAGCACGTCACTTATTGAAACTTTGGAAAACTACCAAATTTTGATGTTGAAGCCCTGTTTATTGTCTTTAAGAAGACTGTATATTCTGCTATTTCTGACAAGTTAGGATTTGTTTGTGATGATTGGTTGTAATTACTGAGTGTTTTCTGGTTGTGAACCCTGGTTTCGTTTACACTTGTTCTTACTTTTCATGTTATGCCCTGTCACTTTACCACTTACGGGCAACAAAACTCAAACGGGTGACATGTTGTGTTTATGAGCATGCACGATGAGTGGTGTGGCTTGTCAGCAGTATATAATGATCGTGAGTTTTTGCACTGTAAGGGAGATAATAGGTAAACCATGGTCAGTGTATTGTTCGGACGTTTTGGGAGGCAAGTCATCAGTAAGCAGTTGGTGTTACAAGATGAGTGTGATGATAGTATTACCTATGATAAGTTTAATTTCAAGTGAATGACCAGCTTGGTCTGCTTTAAAATGCACGTTCGGCTACATGGCTACAATGAGGTCAGGTTGTAACTCTCGCTTTGTATATACCACTGCTTGTCACAGGATCGTCTAGGAGAAAAGCTGTGGATTTAGGTTCGTGGATCCAGGCCAGTTGATTTAATATTGCTAAAATCTTATTTAAATACCAGTCTTATTTCACCAGTACTTGCAAGAACTGGCTGGAAGGGGGAGGTAAGACACAATTTCGAGCGCAGTCAGCCTTGGCGTGCTACAAGCGATATTTTTCATACATATTGATTAGGTAATAAAACACAAGTGTAAATTTTAATGTATGTTTTTTCAGAAGTTAAGACGATGCATGGGGTCATGAATTTGAACATGTGGTAGAACATAGGATAGAATTATATACGACACTGCCAATGTTACTGTGGAGTATTTCAAAAACAAACATTCTGTTTCAACGTTTGTTCATAATACAGCGTTTGTAAGAAACGAAATACCTTACAAATGAGATTTGGAGAGAGCGCAGTGACACCGTTCACTAAGCTACAATAATTCACCAACTGTTCCTCCTAGGCCGTTGCCCCAGCCTTTGTCCCCTAACAAGGTTGTGCGATACTCTTTAAAAATTCGAACCTAGCAAAGTATGCAACTTGTAGTCAAACTCGGCTCGTTGGTTGCATCCATACTCGAAAAACTCGATCCGGTGAAAATACGATAACTTCCCCAATTATTGACCTATTTTGGCATGCCAGTATAGCAAATTCATGGTCTCGACGAGAACTTTCCAGTTGTGTAAAAGCCAGTAATGTAAATAGTTATAAGTTATATCCATAAAACTGAAAATCCATTTACGCTTACTAACCCACACAGTCCGTCAGCAGGATTTTAGTTGTGATCATAACAAAGTAAAAAGAAACTTGCATGCAAACAATGTTCATCTTTAAAAACTTCATTAACCTTTGTACTGTGAAACGCCATTACGTCAACAATATCGGGAAAAAACTTCTGGAAAAAAATTTCCGCTTACTTTCACAATCAAGACAATAGCTTTGTCCAGCATTTCGGTAACTTAGTGTTATCTTCTTCGGGCCTCAAGGATATAGCTCGGACTTTCTACATTTTTCACTCCCGCTCGTCTAACTAGCGCATTTGAATTTGGCTGGCAACATTTTCAGTAAATTTTCTAACTTTGCTTGATACTTGACTCAAATAAAAATTACTGTATTTTACTCGTACACTATACATGCAGAAATCCACCTTGAACCTCCAACGCCATATTAACGCAACACAATTATTTTAAAGAAAATTTTGCTACGAGTGATGTAAGGACTCACTAGATTGAATAAGTTTTTCCTTGGCATCCGATTTCCCAAAAAACTTTTTTTTAAACATTGGATGCCAAAATTTAATGTGGCGACAAAGTTTCACATTTGGCGACTAACAATATTTGGTCTACCGGCCAATGGCGAGTAAAGAAAAATATGTTTCTGCACCTATATCTTGCACCCCTAAGCGCGAGGCATAGCATGAGCATCCTACAGTAACGGCCCCAGAAACAGAATTTTCTGCAACTGTCTGCGACACCAATTATCAGGAAAAAATTATCTGCAGTTAATCTGTTTTTTCGTATGGTTACCCACATATTTATTGGTTTTTACTGAATAAGTTTTAGTGCTTTATCCTATTAATCTGGCTACTGCACCAATGGAAATGTCTTGTCGAGACGATTAAAATGGTGTATTGGAATGTCCAAATCGGTCAAAAATTGAGGAACGACAAATTTTTGTCTGCGACTGTGCCAGATTATCTGCTACATAGTCGCACCCCTTTCTGCCTCCGGGGTAACGGCCTTGATTAATCTCTGCAGCCAAGCTATGGTATTTACTCACTTTTTACTAGTCCTCACTAGACGTAAATTGCTTATTGCTAAATAATAAAATATGTAACTTGTGTATTATGGAGGAAAAAAGAAAATCCTTTTATTTCAATTTCAATTTAATAGTGCGGAAAAGTTGGTCTTCGACCTCTTGATCACTATCCCAAAAGAAAATTAATCTAAAAACAGTTTTAGAGGTACCCACCTGGGCCTAAAGTTTAACATTATACGTCAATGAGAAAAATTGCTAACAAATTCTCCGGACATATTTCCGACCAAATATCGCTCACTTTCACACTGTAGATTGTTCAAATACTTGCAAATTTTCGATTGCCTCCAGCAACCTTCATCAGGCGATCTGAGAGTTGTTTCTTTCCTTGTTTACATGTTTTCGTTCCACTTCAGTCATTTTGTGCTGCATCTTCAATCAACGCTGAATTTCTCCCTATGTGCTGCTTTTGAATCTACTTCCCGTGATCGCCCTTCCTCCCATCCGGAATCCGTTTAAAAAAAAATTCTTTTACATTACACAACTTATAATTCTATTTGATCTCCCAAACCTTGTTCTTTCAACGCCGTTGTGATCCGTCACTGTTACTGTTCCTCTCATCCACATGTCGACCATGTTCTCTTTGTCTATTGACCGACACTTCCTTCAATGTTGAACTCGCATTGACCAACCTTTTCGGATGTACCCTTCCCCTGTTCGGGGTTTCCAAAACTCTGCCCCAGTTGCTGGCTTTGTCCTCATGCGACTCTGGCCCAACTCTTCTCCACCTTGACCTTGGCGTATGATCATCACATTACCGCTTCTGGTGGACTGTCGCCTCTTCCGCCTTTGGCATTCATCTGTCTCTATCACTCCCTCTCTGGGGGTTTTCCGTACCATCCTCAATCTCCTGCCACCCGATCATTCGTCTTCTTGACTCTCATGGCTCCTAAACGCCGTGGTGGGATGTCCGGATCTTCCGCTCTGATTCGTGGATGGGATCCGTGTAAAGTTCATGCACCTGACAAGTGTACTTAGTGTTACTCTGCAATTGTGTCACGTCGAAAAAGATACGAACCCCGTACGGCGTGCCAGCCACATAGGGAACGTAATTTTGACCTGGACCTGTGTACGATATGGTTAGCCATACCACTGAAGGACTGGCCGCTCATTTGTGAAAAGAACTAGGCAGCCAAGATTCACACCACCCAAATGCAAAACAGGAAAGCAAAAACCCAGTCCCAACCCAATGAGTCCACTCCTTTGAGAAAATCCGTTTCAAAGTTATTTCGCAAGATGCCGCCAACTTCATCGTCTGCAGCATCCTCCTGTGTGACCTGTTCTTCTTTTGCTTTCTCAACGACCACCACCCCATCACTGTCTCAAGCTGCCCCGCCGGTGTCATCCTCAATGCTGCCTCCTCCACCGGCCATTCCTCAAGTCACGGGTTCCCTTCCTTCAACTTCAACATCTAAACCTGCAACATCGGCCTCCACATCCCAATCGGATCCTTTGCCTCCGTCACTACCGTTCATTCCGCCTGTTGCTTCACCCAGGAAGATGGATAAGTAGGCTCCTTTACCTCTTTTGCCAAAGCTTGAACCTCCGAAGTGCGATCTGCCATCCGCCGACGGTTCCTTCGGTTTGGATTCGTCTCCGATCAAATCAGTTCCATCCCCGGATTTCTCGAACAAGTCAGTGCTTCGCTACATTTTAAAGCACAAACTGCAGCTTTCCTCAAAAGGATTTAAACGACTCTGTTAAACACCGTCCCCATCACCAGTCTTTTTCGCAAACAGGCATCTCATTTCGAATATGCAAAGAAAGCCATCGCAGCAGTGAAGTTAAACGTTGAAAACTTAACGGCATGTAACAACAAGCTTCGTCATCGTCTATATGTTGCCGACTTACACATGAAAAAGCTGTCTCTCCTTCCCTGCTTTGGTGCGCTAGGCAGAAAACCTGTGGTCCCAGCTTCATCTGGCAGACCCTTTTAAGATCCAGCGTCCACAACCACCAGTGAAAAAAAAAACTCCACCAAAGCCTTCGAAATTATCTCAATCGATGCAGACTTTTCAACTTATCCCCAATGGCTGATTCCAAAATGATT
Source organism: Lithobius niger (assembly GCA_023313725.1). Taxonomy (NCBI): domain Eukaryota; kingdom Metazoa; phylum Arthropoda; class Chilopoda; order Lithobiomorpha; family Lithobiidae; genus Lithobius; species Lithobius niger. The sequence goes on from JAHWFP010071040.1 coordinate 198,222, forward strand.
CAACCTTGCCACCCATTCCGGCTCCGTCCAAAACCTCTCCGGGCAAAAACCGTGTAAATCCCATGTTAGACGTCACCAAAATCGTTCATTCCACCACCGAGAAAGAATGGATTGCAGCAAATCTCGCCATGTCGCTGGAAAAGTTTGTCGCTCGCCAGGGATGGCAGTTCTACAACGTTGTAAACTTCCTATCTTGTAATAGGTGAAATGAAGAAATTCTTTGGCTCGCAATCGACAGTTGCCCTGCCGGGATTGCCACTCCTGAGCCAAGGGTTACTTACTCCCTTTCCTTCACAACACCACCATAGGAAAATCACCCCCCCCCCCCCCCCTCCATTTTCTCTTTGTGCTTGAATTTTAATCAAGCTGTGGGACGAAGCCAGTGCTTTCATGTTAGTCGGGCGGTTCTCTTGCACCCTGCAACCAGTCTACCTGACTTTTTGGTGACCACCTGTTCTGATGAAGCTCATCAGTATTCTGATGCTAATCATTGTCCTTCTTCTACCTTGTTGATTCGGGACCTTCTCTACCTCTTTAACATTAAGAAAAAAAAACCTTTAACAATCCCACGACGGACACATTCGTCCTTCGCCAATAGACTCTGTACCGTCGACACCCACTGGCAAACACTGGCTCACTTAGCCAATTTTCATCATTCATCACCTCTCTGTTACGAGCAAAATTCCTGATCTGTTTCCATCCTCATCATCCTTCACCACATGACCCGATCCCTGGATTCTGAGGACCCAGTCCGCTCTGATGACGATCGACACCGTTGGCAAGAAGCTACCTCAAGGTAATTTTTCCCCCATTTTATTTTTTCTTTCCAGCTTGTCAAAACTCGCTCTTTACATTCAAACGTTCTCGCTACAGTGATGGCATGTTCCTTCCCACTGCAGGTAGCCTTTGTGCATTGATATCTGCCGAGACCTGCTCTCACCGGGAACCCAGCTCGCACCCTTGGGAACTCGTCATGTGGTGTCCGCCGCCATATAATGACGAGGTCTACTGTAAATTGACGAGGTCTACTGTAAATGCAAAATTGACAGGTAGTGATGTTTTCATGCCGGCATATAGAAAGCCCAATTTTTCCGGGGGAGTCAAAATTGGTTTCTAATGCCTAACCGGAAATTTACACTACCTGTACCCTCCCAACCTTACCTCTTGAGTCACCAACATAAGAGATTGAGAGGGAAAGTAGATGGCTGGCTAACACCGTAACACCATTTATGGAGAGTCTGCGCTGTGCGTGCCGAGCTGGGCGGAACTAAAGAGTTTTGATTCCTCCAGGGTAATAGCATTGCAGGAACTGAATGCAAAATTTACAGGTAGTATATATTGTCGGTTAGGCATTAGAAACCAATTTTGACTCCCCGGAAAAATTGGGCTTTATTTTTTATCTACCCTTTTGATAATTGCTTACAGTATTTCTGTGTGAACACGTGAAAGCTAGTTTTTGTCCCTCCTTGACATATGTTTGTAGCTGTTAGGTCAACACTGAGAAAGGTTGAACAGCCACTAAGCTCCCCCCGGTAGCAAGATTTGGTCGAAGCACCTCGCTTAATATGCGGGAAGTCCTGGTTTCGAGTTTCAGTTGGGGCAGTTGTCTTTTCTTTCGTTCTTAGATTAGTACATGCAGCTTGTATTCTCACAAAACCAGTCTCTTTAATGCAGACTGTTTGCTTCATTAACGTAACTTCTTGAACTTTAACAATGCTTGAATTTGAGCGTAAAATTCGCAATGCACCATATAAACTGGCCCATGTAGTTGTGTCAGCTTCTCCACATTGCTTGCTGTGATGCTTAAGGGGGGCGGCTCTCAGTAGCCCTTACAACACTTAAAGAGATTTGCCGTTCATATTTTTGAATGCATATTATGAGAAAATAAGTTGTAACTTTTAAATATTTCTGACAGAATGTAAGAAGTTTGTTTCTCACAGGAAAGCATACAATCAGTTCAGTGAAAGCAATGCTATTAAAAAGGCCTTTAAGATAAAGTTTAGAATAGTGAGAGAAAAAATGCTTCTTCACATAAACAGACAACTTCCAGTGCATGCCAACAAGCAGAAGGAAAATAACTAGGACCCGACACGTATCGCGGACCTTGTGATGGGTTTTTGTTGACTCCGTACAACGCGAGCTAGCACAGCGCAGTGGTTAGAGCGGTTGGTAACCAGGCAAGTGGCTGCTGGATTGAAACTCCACGACGAACTGAAGTACATAACGAGGTTTACTGTACCATGGCAATACCTGTTACAACAACGCTATTTTTGACTTTTACTTTGACTTTATTGAGCTGGAAGACCCCAAAGATCATGCGCTCAAAACTAACCTACTTAAGTAGCTTGACCTAACTTAAAACTATAACAACTGGAAAACCAAACAACCGTTGAAGACCAAACAACAAACAACAATACATGCAAAAGTGATTGTTTATAACGATAAAACTGATATAACAGTCTACTTACAAGGTCCCTTGGATATTGTTATAAAGAGGTTTCACTGCAGTTTTTAAAAGATGTCTGATAATGTGAAAAGAGAGAGACATGGTAGTAGGAAATTATTGCTGATGTGTGTTAAATTTAAAGGCAGGTTGCCACCAAACGAAAGTTTGCAGGATCTAGCACCAGCGAACACTATCTAGTTCTCTCTAGCGCTTGCTCGCAGCCAGGAAAGGAATGCACAAAGAAATATCTCTTAACACAACGAACAAGCCACGAGCCTTCTGAATTATTGAGTAAAAATTTGGTACGTCCTCGTGCACCTGGAAGCAAGCTGTAAAGATAAACAATATTAATACCACTAGATGGCGCCGTGGTAGAATACAAAGAAAATACCCTGGCGCCATCTAGTGACAGTAATATCCTTAACCTTTACTGCGTTCTCCCAGGTGCACGAGGACGACACAAATTTTTACTCATAATTAACGAGGCACGTGGCTTGTTTGTTGTGTTTAAAGGTGTTGCGTCGTGCATTCTTTTGCTTGCTGCGAAAGAGAACTCGATACGGCTAGATGCTGCAGATGTTAATTTGGAGATAGCCCGCCTTTAAGGCTGTACCGTGACCGATACCTGTAAATATTACAGATCACATATCGTGGGCAGTTTTCTTTTGTACTTACTTCAACAATTCCGATAATTTGTGCCATTTTATGTATTTTTATATTTAGTTCAAAACTAAAACGAAAACCTATCCTGAGAACCAATTTATTTTATTCTATTATTTATATTCATGCTTTGGTAATAAAAAGTAATCTTTCTTTGGATACCAGTATTGGTACCTACATTTTTTGTGGTGCTTGGTATCGGTACTACTGGATGGAAAAAAACTGATACAGGTACAGCCTTAACCCTGTACTTGTAATAAATCAGAAATGTGCAACTAGGTTTTGAATTGTAATTTCCTTCATGATCCTTAAACTTACTTGACAGTACGTGCCGAAATTCAGTGTAAAAAAAAGTATGCAAATAATTTTAAATAATTTCTTCATTCTGTAAAATGCCATGTGTGATTGTTTTTCTTTTCATCTGGTAGGTCAGTGGTATTACAAAATGGAGTTTGCAGAAGTGATCACAACGCCTACGTTGGATCGAGTCCTTTTGCATTTTCCTTTGAAACCTCCAGTTGACGGCACGCTCTGCATCACGGGACACCATATCATACTTTCGTCGCGTAAGGAAAATTCAGAAGAGCTTTGGGTAAGAATACTGTAGTTGTCTTGTTGAATCGTGCAGAACAACAAATGTGACCCGCTAAACCCTGGAGGGTGTAGACACATGCATACGCAGGGGATTCGTGACTGCACAGACTGTAAAATTGAAAATTTAAACCTTTCAATTTTACAGTGATTACTAGGGGTCGGACGAATAGGGAAAAACCATATTTGAATATTCGCAAAACAAAAATTCCAAAATAAAAAAAATCGGTTTTTCATTAAATACCTCAGTTTTAGTTAGTCTACTGGCAAAGCAAGGCATACGTAATATAACAACAAGTAATTTAATCTACTAGGCAAGACAACTTGAAACGCATACATAACGCAACCCCAAAAAGAAAAAGTTGAATTGCCAACTGCAGTACGGAATGGCCATAATCCACCAAGGTGTCTTACGCTTTCACGTATATTGACGTCATCTATCAACTGGTTGCCATGTCCCTGTTGACTTTACCATTTTTTTCATTCTTAAATGTTTTAGGAACTGCTGCACGCATCCGTAATCTCCACCTCCCCTTGCCCTCCCCCTCCCCCTCCCTCCACTTGCAAGTGAGCAATCCAAAATGCTTGGATAGTTTCCACTACATATTGATTGGAAGGGAAGGGGGGAGGGAAAAAAGCATAGTGTGTACTGACCTGGGACTCGAGAAGCCCACAGGAAACTTAAAAAGCAACTCAATTAAAAAAAATCATAAAATTGTACAGAACTTTTTTGTACGAATATTCGATTACAATATACCCTATTCGAATATGCTCTTAATGAATGAATATTCGGAAGACCCCTAGTGATTGCAGTTAAGAGGCTTTAAAAACTCCATAGTACAGTTTGCAGCTTCCATTAATTGTTGTCCACTGAAAAGGTTTTAAGAAAGGCTATGTAGGAAAATCTTTGATGGAAATTTCCACTCAAGTACCCGCTAAATGAGTCACATATGAATTTTACTTTACGTTGGGTACAGTGACATTACTTCATTCACCTGTGCTGGTATCCGAGGAATATAATTTGAATGCAACATAGAGAATTAGAATACATTTTTGGAGAGAAAATAACACTTTCACCACCTGGGAGACTAGATCTAGTCTCACAGGTGGTGAAAGTGTTATTTTCTCTCCAAAAATGTATTCCAATCACCACTGTTATCGACGATTGCCGATATTCCAAGAGAATTAGAATTTGGGTAGCTTTGGGGTTGGGCTTGCGGTCATTAATTTGATTGCTACTTCAGTCATATGATGCTATTAAGGCCATCTAGGACAAAAGCTCTGTAGCTAGTTAGCAACATATATTTTGGCGACCTTGGATGAAGCGAGCATGTTCAATGTTTTGTACCAGTGAATTCCGAATATAAGACGATACTTTTTTTTCAAAATAGCAACATCGTCTTAGGGCGCGTTTACGCAAGGACGATTTTCTCGCTTACTAGCTTTTACTTGGTCAATACTAAATCTGCTGGCTGCTTCTCGCCTGTGTCGGAGAATGCGGATTTCAAGTTGTCTATACGTAGTAACCATGGCAACAGCGCGGACGCAAATTTTCTCCTCGTGCCTCGCGACACGACATACGATGCTTGCAACATGACAGCGTCTATTTATGACAACAAGAAAACAATTTTTACGGCAGTACACGACGACGGACAGATTCCTGAATACCGGCATTCGAAGGTTTGTCTTCGAATCGATAACTCCGAAATGGACGCCATGTTGGATTTTAAATTCTCGCTGCGAGTAGCTATTTATTCTACCGTCGTTTGATCACTGCTAGAAGCTGTTTTTTTCAGTGAGAATAGCAAATTTTGGAAATAGTGTGAAATAGCAGCAATGTCGTAGCAATGTTTAAAATCACTGTTGCACTTTGTTCTTTGTCCGTGTTGTTATTCATAATACATTTAATTTGTTGTCTATTACCGCAATCATTTAATAGAAACGGGAAATTAATCGTAAATAAATAACGGTTGCCTAGCAAATAGCTTTCGGCCTGCGAGAAGGTCTCGTTGCATAAACGAGCCCTTACACTCGCGTGCAAATCCATAACTTGGTTAAATTTTGGCCAATTTGTGGTTTGAATACACATTTCAATCGTTTGTCCGAGAGCTATCCAATGGTGCTAATCTCTTGCCAGTTGCTCAAATAGATTTTGAATTATTTAGCAAAAACTAAATATATTTAGAAAATGGCTTCAATAAGCAGTCAAAGCTGTTATTAAGCTTTTGGGCTTCAAATCCAGGACCAGGTGAATTTACTAGTGCAGTATACAAACTAATAATGTAATACCAAACCTTCTGAGAGCTTTGCTAAAGTCTTCCATCTTATAATCGCGGCCATTTATTTCTTTAGAATATGTGAGCCCAAAAATGCTACTCTTCTTATATTTGATTCGTCTTATATTCAGAGTTGTACGGCATTTATTCAATTTTTAAAATGTTAATTTATCTAGACATTTTGTTTTCTAAGATAAATTAGTTTGGTTTCCAGACAGTTGGGGGTTTTCAAAATGGCAAGGCAATGTAGCTCATATTTTAATATGTTTGCTGCAAAGGAGCTCAGGGTGGCTAACACAGTAGTAAACCCATCAAATCAGGCTGCTCTCAAGCCAGTCCGACTTTAAACCTGGTAGTGAGCACAATAATTTCAAGATTGTAGAACTATTACATCTTAATAAAACTAACGTGCTGTTGACATTCTGCCTTATGGCAGAATCAATGCGACGGGCGATGCTATGTCGCAATATTGCTAGCTCTGTTGCAGAACGATTTTACCCTGCTTTTATTTTTAATGTGTTATCTTCCATAAAAATTGACCGATTTTGACGTTAATATGCACCAACTGAATTGCTTTTTTTTTTTCATAGAGCTATTGAATTTGAATACAGTACAATTTTCAAGACAATAGGGTGGGTTGTTTTTTTTTAGTTATTAAGAAGACCAGTTAATGCAACAAACTTGTTCACGAACCCAGATATGCCTAACTGGAAATTCTGCATGTCGCAAAATTCCACCCTGCAGCCCACAGTCGCTCTCCATCTCCACTCGCAGACCATTTTTTTTGTAAAAGATTGTCGCAGACCGGCATAAAATATTCTGCTTCCGGGCATTCTCCCATGTCAATGGTTAACAATTCTGGAAGGTACATTTTTGCAAAATGTTTTGGAGTGTTCATTTAAACATTTATCACATTTTTCTATTTGCAAACGTCAAGATGCATACTCTGGAACGTAGCAGACGACATTATTACTTACGGAGGAAAATACGCAAGATTCCGGACAGGCAAGAATGATTTAACAACTCTTGGCGAATTTTTGATAGTCAATTCTGCTGTAGATAAAAAAACCTAGCCGACTATCATCATCTGGCTCATAATAAAACTCCAAACACTACCACTTCTTTACAGTCCATTCGATTCGAAATTGGCGTTAACTTGGCCTCCGTATTTACAAGGTATGTACAAGGTAGGTGCGCGACGCATGCACTGCCTCCGTTATTTTGAAGGCCGTTATTCCACTTTTTTCTTAGACGCTCTCTGAAACCAGTATCCAAAAAGAACTGGATTGACGGGTTAGACGGTCTCTGGATGTTCATCAGCACGACGTTCTCTCGAGCCTGGTGTTGAATAGCCAGGGATTCGAGGCCTCTCAAGTGTGAGTCTCTGCTCGAGTTTGAAATGTGCAACGTTTCAGTTCCTTCCCAATGAATGCGGTGTGAGGTGTCCATCTGGTGGACTGCGATGTCATTTGTATTGTATCTTGCTGGCTCGTGGTATCATGCACTCGTATGTTGTTTTACCCATGCTCTTATGCCCTTATGTGTCTCTCCAATTTAGACGGCAGCGCAGTCAGCACATGGTACACGATACACTCCTTCTCTCGTGTTCACTATTTTCTGTAGTCTTTCCTCATCTTCCTCGTGTTTCATCATTCTACAACCTTCCTCTTTATGCATTTTTTTCGGCAGGACCAATTCCTTCACCTCCTCAATTAATTCTTCGGTGTGGCGCAACCAGCAAGGCGACAACACATACTTCTTGAGGCGCTCGTTCACAGACCAATCTAACCCCTGCGCCTTATTACTTCTGCGAAGGGAGGACTGTGCCATCGGTTTGATTGGTTTGTGAACGAGCGCCTCAAGAAGTATGTGTTGTCTCCTTGCTGGTTGCGCCACACCGAAGAATTAATTGAGGAGGTGAAGGAACAGAGACTAGACGATGATGACGTTTTGGTGTCCCTAGACGTACAGCAACTGTTCCTCAGTTTGTCCCATAGATTGATCCTTGAGGTGTTGGAACTTTCGGCTAAGAAGTTTAAGATCCCCAAGAAAATTTTTTTGAAAGATCGTGCCATGGTTAAAGTGCTTCTTTCCTCTATTTATGTCGAGTTTAAGGGACCGACCTTCTGGCAAATAAAGGTTGCCCCGATGGGATACTCGAGCTCACCTAATCTTGCGGAAATTGTTCTACAACGCCTGGATGCCTTCGCCAGAGAATCATTCCCAGAGATTCGGTTGTGGAGAAGATATGTAGACGATGTGTCATCATCCATGAAAAAAGACTAGGTCGGGAATGTGGTGCGGGTGTTGAACTGCTGGAAGGAAGACATCAAATTCACCTCTGAGGTAGAGAAGGACAGAAAACTGCCTTTTTTAAACGTGGAACTTACCCGAGAAGAGAGAGGATCTGTCACGTACCGTCCTTATAGAAAACCCCTGTCCTCTGGCAGAGGTATCCCTTTGATACGAGTAACCCGGTGGGACAGTTGAAGGCCATTGCAGCAGGCAAGTTTACCAAGATTTTAAGACATTCTAGTTCGCAAGAAGTGGCACATCCTTTCCTTCAAGAAGCAAAAGACTACCCCCCTAAGTGCAAAAGGCTACCCCCCTAAGTGCCTCAACAGGTTGATGCCGCAGGCTTTTCAGAAAAGAGATAAGAACAGAGGGGATAATATAGAAGAAGATTCTGTGCAGAGACCTAGAGTAGGTCTCACCTACCTTCAGGGAGTAACAGACAAGATCCAGAAAATAATCGGGGATAACGGTTTTGACTCCTATGTGAAAACAGGAGAAGGGTTCAAAGAATTGCTCCTGCCAAAAACAATACATAAAGAGGAAGGTTGTAGAAAGAAGAAAGACGAGGAAAGACTACAGAAAATAGTGACCACGAGAGAAGGAGTGTGTATCGTGTACCATGTGCTGACTGCGATGCCGTCTATATTGGTGGGACACGTAAGGACAGAAGAGCATGGGTAAAACAACATTCGAGTGATACCAAGAGCCAGAAAGATACAAACGGCATCGCAGTACACCAGATGGACACCTCACACCACATTCATTGGAAAGGAACTGAAACGTTGCTCATTTCAAACTCGAGCAGAGACTCACACCTGAGAGGCCTTGAATCCCAAGCTTTTCAACACCACGTCCGAGAGACCGCCATGCTGATGAATATCCAGGGACTGTCTAACCTGTCAATCCAGTTCCTTTTGGATGCTGGTTTAAGAGAGCATCTAAGAAAAAAGTGGAATAACTGCCTTCAAAATAACGGGGGCAGTGCATGAGCGTCGCGCACCTACCTTGTGTATACCTTGTAAATATCGGAGGCCAAGTTACGCCCATTTCGAATCTAATGGACTGTAAATAAGTGGTAGTGTTTGGAGTTTTATTACAATCCTGATGATGATGGTCGGCTAGGTTTTTCCATCTACAGCAGAACTGACTACCGAAAATTCGCCAAGAGTTGTTAAATCATTCTTGCCTGTCTGGAATCTTGCGTATTTTCCTCCGTAAGTAATAATGTTTTCTATTTACGACAAAATATACATTACCTGAAAATGTAGCTTTCTTATTCTTGAATGCAAGTTTCCCGAATAAGAATGCTAAATGTACATTCGTTGTCGCACCGACCTAACCAACATCGTCCTCTTACACTTCGAATTTTGTGTTGCACCATCTCAAGTTGTCGCTCCCACTTCTGTCGCATCCACCTGTTGGTGCCTCTCCCGCTTGTCACCTCAACTACTGTCGCACCAAGATCCCAAAATTCGGCTAGCGATGCGTCACCCAATGAAAAGGCCAGAAGCCCCTGATCTGGAAACCTGGATGTTGTTGTCGTACCATCACCACCTGGTTTTCCTTCCCGCTTGCCTCCTGCAATTCCGCATAGACGGTCGTCTATTCTGTCACGCTAACGGAAAAACAGACAACACATGTCGTCTAACAAGATTTCATTGTTGTCGCATCACTTGGAGCTCTCCTTAACCAAACACCACTCACCTTCCGAACCATTGTCGTCTCATCTACTAGTGCGCTCATGTACCACGCCATCAGTGATTTTAACTTCAAGTCAAGTCGCACAACAAATTCCAAGCTGCAGGTCTGCCCACATCATGTGGTAAAATAATTTCTAGTTGCCATTCTAAAACATGCATTACCTGTGAATTTGTGTATTCTTTCCCAAGAATGCTTTTCTTCATTGGAGGTTTCAAAGTTACCTGGAGCTGGCCAGCTGCGTAACCCGGTCTGCGCATACGTGTGCGCAACTCTATAAAAACGTCCAGGCGAGGCGGCCTGCCATCTTTTTCCCTCCAGCGTGCACCTGCACCTGCACAGTCACGCTTTTATTTTCCAGACGCTTGGCCTTCACCCACTTCGCCCTGCCTTCGCCCGATCAAGTCCTCCACTGCCGAAGACCGTCTTCATTCATGGCTAGATCCTGGACCGCTCCAAAGGATTCTTCCTATGTTGGCTTCTTCTTCGCCCGCATGTATTCCGCCCATCAACCCTGACATCGTTGTCAGCCTGTTGTTCTCTCCTGCTGCGCCTTCGATGGATCATCTCACTTCGCCTTCCCGCAGCAAACTCTGACGTGACAACCTTTTACTGTCCTTCTACCACTTCGCCCCTCGCCGCTACCGCCTCGGCTCCCGTTATTGGATATCCTAACACCGTTTGTCTGTCTGCCACTCTGCCGGCCAATCAACCAACCGTCTGCCGCTACATGCGTACCCTCACCGCCGCCACCAGCATCACTAACAGCGCAAATCTCAGATTAGGCTTGTTCTGTTGCATTTGGTTTCTCTCTAATCCTACTTCATCTACGAGTTCAAGCCTTTTTGATGTCAACGAATTGAATTTCCTGCTGCATCACAAAAAACGACACAGTTTCCCAGATTAAACTTAATCTGTTGTTGTGTGCTAGTGGAACGGGTGGAACTAGTTGTGGTTTGCACCATAGGAAAGCTGGCGAAAAAAGGGTTAAAATGGTGTATTTGAATGTCAAAATTGGTCAATATTTAGGGAAATTATCGTCGTTTCCACGTACATCGAAAAAAGCACGGCTTACACACAATCCAATACGGAGTATCGGCACATCGGAGGTGGACATCGGTGGTACCGACATATCGGAATTGCCTCCGATAATCGGCTCATCCGTACTGTAAACAGTGTATAAAATGGAAGTGTATTGCAAAACGACACTTTTTTTTTCTTCAACGAACACCACTTGAAATGTGATATCTACTATATTTAAAGTATGTGGATACATAACCTGATTTTTATTTTTTAGTTACTTCACAGAAACATTGATGCTGTTGAAAAGCGACTGAACTTAAGTGGTGGAAGCATTATCCTTAAATGCAAGGATTTCAAAATCTTGCAGTTAGACATTCCGGGATTGGAAGAGTGCAATAATGTAGCACGATCAATTGAAGTCTTGTCGAATTTAGGTAAGTTTGGCTTCAGGGAAAACTTACTTGATTCTAAAAAGAAATATATATATACGTACACGTATATATTACGTGCACCTGCACAGTATATTTTTTTATTTATCACATCAAAGCTTACTTAGTCAAGGTATTGAGTCGAAACAAGTTTATTAAAAAAAAATAGAAAAACCCTGTTGATTGCTTCCTTTAAACAGCCGAGTTGTCAGTACGATCGGAAAAAAAAATTTTAACCATTTGGCTTGAAGCTTTTCCATTAAAATCATTTTACAGAATTTTACATTCCTGTAAAACAGCTCCTTGATCAATTAACTCTGCATTGTTACGCAGTACAACGAAAAGCCTGGTTTATTTTTATATAAACCTAGCGACTTATATAAAAGGTGACCATGCTTTTCATTTTAAATTATTTTTTCCAAAGTGACTTTATCTGGTTGTAATGGGCTACAAACATTCAAATTCTAACGTAAAAGGTGCAAGTGATCGCTTTACAGACAAGAGCCCAGTTGTTGAGCAACTTGTTAATCTTTGTATGCCTAACCTTTCTTTGAGCATTGATAGGTGGTTTATGCTAAAAAAAAAAAAAAATTACTTATGCTATCGACTTGAGAGTAGCAGCATTGGAATATCAAAAGTAGGTAAACTTTTGCCAAATTAAAAAAAAAACAAAAAAAAACAGGGTGACCACGATTTGTACGGATACATTGAAAACTAGAATGTACTTGAAAACAATACTAGTACTAATAATTACTGGAATAATTATTTTTTTTGCTGGAAACTCGCGTGCATCCCTAGTCTAACGCTGGTGTCTGTGTCCCTGTTTCAAGTTGCCTTCAAAGCAGAAATTCAGTCAGGGAAATTTTTTATTTATTTATTTATTTTTTTATTTATGCCAACTCATCAAGTTTAAACTGAGTGTAATCTTTGGAAAATGCTACCCAAGTAGTACTGGAAAAAAATACTTGAAAAAGTAAACGTTTGTGCTGTACGAACCCTGGCGACTGGTAACATGATGGCTGAAAGGTTAGATAAAAAAACGTCATTTACACATTTTTTTGACATAGATCAGAAATAGGTAGTGCTACTGTAGGAACCCTAATATCATTTGTAGCCTTCGAATTAATGAAAGAATGGCACAAACCTTGTCTTTCTATCACTGATAGCCACGGAGTTGCGTCGTGATGAATATTACATCATATATTGTCTTCGTGACGTCTCTTCGATGTGCGGCTTCCTTGCCGTTAAAAAAAAAAGTTATAACTTTGGGAGCCCTAATATCATTTGTAGCCCTCAAATTAACTAATCGTTGTCCTTCTATCACTAATAGCTGCAGAGTTGCATCCTGATTCCCGGTGAATATTACGTCACATCACGTCTTGACATTTCCTCCACGTGTGGCTTCCCTGCGGGTCAAAAAAAAGGGTTGACTTTTGGACCTCTAATAGCATTTGTAGCTCTCAATTCTCAAATTAACTAATGAATGCCCAAACCTTGTCCTTCCATCACCAATAGCTGCGGACTTGTATTCCGATGAATATGACGTCCTATCTCTTCTCCGTGACATTTCCTTGATATGTAGCTTCCTTGCGGCTCAAAAAAAAAGGCCTTATGACTTTGAGAGCCCTCGTTTGTATTTAATATAATTAGAAGAAAAACTCAATTTAAAGACCGACAAGTACATGTTTACTTTGGTTTCACAGTCTACTGAGATTGCTAAACGTTTGCTGGAAAAAAGGTGGTTGAAATGGTGACAGCTTACTTACGTGATGGAGGACACCTGAGGAAGATGCGTTCAGAGTTTTACAAAAAACCTAATGCTTTTCTTCACACCTTCTCTTTTTCGCTTCGGCTGAATGTAAATGCCATCTTATGAGGTCTCATGTAGTTGGGTTATGTAGGCCTTCGAACTGTAATGACTTTCACAAGGCCACTTTAAAGGAGCAGGCTAATGTTTATCATGGGGCTATAAAAACAAGAGCCCAATTCCTCCCTCACCGAAGCCGCAACCTCAAGGCTTGTCTTTATGGTGCTGTGCTCACTCTGGACTTGGTTGGCAATTCAGATGAAACGGGCCACTCTTTGGCATTCGATCCTTGCTTCAAGTAGTCGGTTTGTTGGGGGGGGGATACAGTTGCCCACTGCACAGGGGCTTCTTCTGCTCAGTGCCTGGTGTGTGAAGTCAGGACTTCGCATGTCATGAGACTGCTGAGGCTTCAGGGTCACAAACACATTCGGAACATTGTGACCTTGCAACAACTTACGGACTCTGGCCACTTTTCTTTCTTTTGTTATACCACGTTTTACCGTTTCAGGGAGTAAATAAGTAAATAAATAAATGCACAGCAAAATGGACTTGTAAGCAAAGGCATGTGCAAACTGGAAACTTGCCTGATATGACAGAAGCACTTACAGTGGAGTATGATTTGCCAAACTTAGTCCATGCTTCAAGTCGTAGAATCTTGTTGCTTTTCCTATGAATTTTCAATTACTGCTACGAATAATCTTCTTCAGGCCAAGTCAACAGACTTGCACAAAAAGTCTACCACCTCTCACCACCGCAGATTACACTTCCACAACATTTGAATCGCCCACTACTTTTCAGTCGGCCTTGGCCTCCACTTCGCTGCCAAGCTCACTGACTGAGAAATACTCTTGGTAACCATTGCTGGCGGTGAGGTCCAGTCTTGTAGCTGGGAGGAGTTTTTGCCAGCTGTAGGAAAGTTTGTTGCTCAGTTCTGGCATCACGATTCTTCCAATGTGCTGGTATGCCGATTTTTGCACATTCATGAGGGGGCACACTTCTTTCTTGGCAATGTTGAATTGCGGTGACCTCCAACACTTGGAGGTGTGCTTCCCTGCTGGAATTGGAGTTGAGCATGACTTGGATGTTAGTCCATTCAGCTTGACGTTTTGCCTTTTTGCAGTGCAAGGCTATGGCACTCTAATGGTCTCCATTGTGCACGTTCTTTCGCTCGCTGGCAAATCTGCCTATTCGTCTCACCTACGTAGCCTTGCGAGCAATCCTTGCAGGATATCCAATAGACCACTCCCTCCGGCAGTGGAGGTCACATTTTCAACCATTTTAACTGTGAAGTTTTCGCTTCCTCGTCCATTCTACATTTGCTTCCGTCGTCCTCGTCTAGATCTTCAACTACTGTTACCAGTACCCTGAGTATTTCTCTTGTCTTCGCTTTCGTCTGGTACCGGTGTTCTTTCTCCGTGTGGGCCCCCGGTGAAGTGGAATCTGGGCTACTCTTGCTCTATACTCTGAACGAGTGCATAACTTGGCTCGCCTCGCTTCCCTCTAGGAACTCTCCTCCTAGCATCTTCCTGATGTTCTTCCGAAAGTAGCACTGGCTCCCAACCATTCTGAGTGCTCTTTCTTTTGTGCTGGAAGAAGTCCAATACCTGTCAATTTTTGCATTGTTGCCTCAACGATGGTGCTGGATGCTTGAGACTTGAATGGCCGCCTCAGTGACTCAACCGCGCATGCGCGGTCCTCCCTATAAGAATGGCGGCTGCGAGAGCCTTCCATCTCTTTGTCTCAAGCCGCCGTCGTGGACAGTCGCTCGTTTTGCTGCTCCGTCTGTTTTCGCCCTGCCTTTCACCTCATCTGATCTAGCTAATTTCTTCACCAAGACCAGGCAACATTAGGATCGATCCACTCCCCGATAGCCATTTTCGGTGAATGAATTCCTCGACTGCCGTGGGAAACGAAACCAACATGGCTTTCTTCTCGTTGTCTCCCGAGACCCACCCACTCCCCGAAAGCTTCTTTCGGTGGATTGGACCTTTGATTGCCATTGGAACAAAGATCTCTTTGACGCTCCTCTCGTCTCCCAAGGCTGTTTCACTCCCCGAAAATCATTTTCGTTGGACTGTCCCCCTGGCCGCCGTTGGAAACGAAAACACCGTGGCTCCCTTCTCGTTGTCTCCCGAGACCGTTGCACTCCCCAAAAGCTTCTTTCGGGGGATTGGACCTTTGATCACCGTTGGAACAAAGATCTCCATGATGCTCCTCTTATCTCCCAAGGCTGATTCACTTCCCGAAAATCATTTTCGTTGGACTGACCCATGGCGGCCGTTGGAAAAGAAAACACCGTGGCTTCCTTCTCGTTGTCTTCCTAGACCGACCCACTCCCCGAAAGCTCCTTTCGGTGAATTGAACCCTTGGCCGCCATTGGAACTAAATCTCCATGACGTCCCTCACGTCTCCTACGGCACATCCGCTCCCCGAAAGTCTCTTTCGATGTACTAACCCTAGGCTGTCGTTGGAAATGTAAACACCCTGGCTCCCTCTCGTTGTCTCATGAGACTGACCCACTCCCCGAAAACCTCTTTCGAGGAACTGGACCCTGGGCCACCATTGAAACAAAATCTCCGTGGTTCTCTTCTCGTTGTCTCCCGAGGCAGTTCCACCCCCCTAATGTCATCTTCGATGGACTGTAAACTTGGCCGACATCGGAAACGAAAACACCATGGCTCTCTCCTCGTCGCCTCCGGAGATCGGCCCTCTCACCGAAAACGTCAGGAAACCAACTTTCCACTTTTCGGATTAGAATCGGAAGAACCTTCCAAAATCAACCAGAAAGAAATCTTAAAACCATCAAGCATAAATTGAAACTTAAAGGCTCTTCCAGAACACAACTTGACATAAATTGCCTCCGCCTCAAACCCATTCTTCGTTCTTGGCAGAAAAAGATTTCGTATCAAACAAAAAGAGATTTCCTACCTAAAATCAGAAATTGTTAAACTTCGGTCCACAAGCGCTTCACAGCTCCTCCAGCTCACAAAAATCACCCTGGGCCAAGCCGTAAACAGGAAAAAAATGACATCTCCTGCTCCACTGCACGAGTGGTTAAACGATCCGTTAATCCTCCTTCCATGGGTTCTAAACCGGATC
>JAHWFP010071042.1:0-13946 GCA_023313725.1 Lithobius niger
GTTAACCAAGTTAATCGCACCAACTAATAGTTCGAAGTTAAATGAAACTAGAACATTGCTACTGGCGGAACCAATCTTCAAGTTTTCATTTAACGCACAAAGTATTATTAGGTGCTATTAACTTGGTTAACAGGATTAACCTTTGCGGCCTTTCCCTGGTTGAATGATATCACTACTTTGAAAGGCCGACCCTTTTTTGAAACTTGGCGGCTTCTCTTATACCAGTTTTGGTTTTGGGTGGATATCACAGCTTTAATAGGACCGTGAACGAACGAAGGATCAGACAGTTTTAACAATGGTTACAACAATAATTTGACACGAACGAGCCACTTGAGGGCCACGTGCTGCTAGTTGCAACCCTCATTTTAGAAAAAGGCACTGCAACATATGACTCTTTACCAGTGTCTGCCGAAATTTAGATCTGGCAACTTTCCCTAATGAGCTGTAGACGTGTCTTTCTACCCATTTGAGAAATCAAATGTCTGTTTCACTAATGCTTCCAAATAAATTAATAACAAGCATACCCTTTTATCGTCGTGGGGCAGATAATTCAGTAGGAGTTCGGGTACCGTATTCTTCAAGTTTTCATTTAACGTCCAAAGTATTATTCGGTGCGATTAACTTGGCTAATAAAATTAACCTCGGTTGGATGATATCACTACTTTGAAATGCCGACCGTTTTTTGAAACTTGGCTGCTTCTCTTATAACAGTTTGGGTTTTGGGTGGATATCACAACTTTCAGAGGACTGTGAATGAAGTAAAGATCAGACGATGTAATCGTCATCTGTACCTTTTTTGTCTGGAGAAATTTTATGTGTATAGATTTTCTCATTCATAATTTTCGCCTTTGTCATTGCCCAATTAGCCGTTACGTCAGCGAAATTGACACGGTTTGACGCTGATTTTCGTTCGCTTCGTTCACTCAAACAGCGCATCCCTCCTCACTTGGCCTTACCTCGGTTAACGTTAATCATTCAAACACGTAGTTACCATGGTATTCACGAACACATAATTGTCCCTTTTATCGTCGTGGGGCAGACAATTTAGTTTGGATTCGTGTACCGTAACAAAAAACCGACCAAACCTTTGCAATAAAAGATACTCCGTCGATTAGTGAACCATAATGTAATTTTATTGAGGCCTCAGCCAGTCGCTACCAAAAAAAAGGGTCAAAGGATTTTAGCGAGCGTTAACCGCACCCGGTCATCTGCCCGACGAAGCCCTAAGGCCCTATGTCTGCAACACCCGGAATGGATTCTCAGGAGGTCACCCACCCAAGTACCAATCAGGGCCAATCAGGGCCAGTCGCTACCATCTATTTGCAACAACAATGACTTCTGACAATTAGGTACAGAAACGATAAGCGTGTAACACTTAAGCATGTTATAACCTACTGTTGGATGGATGACAATACAAACAATGGTTACAACAATAATTTTGCACTTACGAGCCACTTCAGGGCCACGTGCTTCTTCCTAGCTGAAACCCCCATTTTAGAAAAAAGGCACTTCCCCGTATGACGCTTTACCTGTCTGCCGAAATTTAGATCTGGCAACTCTCCCTAATCAGCTGTAGGCGTGTCGTTATACCCTATGAGAATTAACATGGGAGCCTGCGGACTAGTTACTAGTCACCAGTAATAGAAATTCAGCGTTATTGAGGACACTTTTTCTTCATGAAGGACACGTTCCCACATTTTCGTGTTGACGTTTTATTCGTTACTGGCCCCAAGACACCTTATTCAAACGATTTACAAAGATTTGTACCGCATGGGGAATTTGCATCAGTATGCTGAAATCAGGTATAAGATGGTTTCAGTTAAAAGACACAGTCTCCTAGTGCAGCCGCCTTTTTTTCATCAACAATCATTTTTTAACAGTCGGATGTCTACAATCGGACAATCTACTAATACTTGGTGGCGACACACTAGCGTGTGTCTAGATCCTCTGAAAAGTATCATCAAATCCCAACGCAACTACTTAACAAATGCTTGTGTTTCAGAGTAAAGTCTGTATTCCCATATGGTTTGGTTATGGCTGCAACCACCGATTAGTTAATAGACGTTATCACGTATTAATGACTGTGTATTGCTATCTTATCGCTTGTTGATAATTGAGACATATTCTATGGTACAGACGATTAGTAGCCCTACTAATAATTAATATGAAGTAATTACTCTTGCTAACATTTTCGAGTATAGAATTGTTTGCAGTCTTCTCATCTCGTTTTGTAAGATAGCGTTGATGAGTCGGAAATAACGTCAAAATGATTAGGAACAAATTGGATGGAAAAGTTCATCTCTCCATCCATTCCCGTTCGCCAAATATAATCAGTTTACTGCAGCACAATAATCTTTAAAATGTTCCATGAGGTTAATGTAAGATCAATACAGCGATGTTTATGATGATGGTGATTTGTTTGCTCCATCAAAGAGAGGTATGTATATACACTGCCTTTTGGCATTTCCTTTGGTGGAAAGGGGAATGCAGGGTATGCCCATCTTTTCGTCCTTTTGCCTTCAATTTCACGAGTGAGTCTGAAGAATTAATTTGGAGCGGATTCCTCCCTGCTGAATGATCGACTGACATGGTAAACAAACTGGAATGGATTAATCCGTGACTGGATCGATAAACGATAATGCAAAATCTATTCGGCGGTTTTCTGTTTTATTCAAAATGTATTCAAGAATTAGAGTATTTTCTGATAGAAGCGTTATAGCAAAATTCACTTACTTCAGGGGTGGGTTGATTTACAATTTTGTCGCCTTGAGCCTATACTCATATTTCGCAAGCCACCACCACCAAAGTTTTATTTTCTTCTGAAGAACTTGAGGACTCTTTTTTTTTTTTTTTTTCTATTTTACGATGGTGTGCCGTCCGTCGGCATTTTGCCGTCCTGGGCTATACGTACCCTAAGTCTTCTCTCAATACAGCACTGACTAACTGCTAATTAAATGGAATCCCTAATGCCATGGTTCTTAAGATATTTTTTTTAATGACGTAACATTTGCTATATCCACTATTATTTTTTACCACGTTTGCTGATTTATTTCAAATTTTCCATATTTTCCATATGACATATTTGTGGGTTTAAGTTCGCAGTCGGTAAAATTGCGCAGGTGGTTCTGGGTTTTTTTTTAATCTCAAATATGCAAAATAAATCGGACGTTCACGCAAATTATTCAGACGTAACATTCAAACGTCGAACGGTTCTTCTGTGAATAATTTAATGCAACGAACATTACTACATCATGTTGTGTGCTATTAAAAACCCAGATTCCACAGAGACTGGCAAAAGATTTCGCCAGAAGGGATAATAAGGTAACAATAACTCTTAATGGCAAAAAAATTGCACTTGTAACAAAAACAGCTTTCTTCTTTAGTAGCGTTTGCAGTTTATACTAGTTGGCATAAAAATAAAAATAATCAAATTGGTAACATTTCATCTACCTTTATATTGGACATCACCTGACCTCGGTCGAAAGAAACCACACATGTGAATTACACAATTAAAAAAGCCACGCAATTCCACAACAGAAGACTGGTTGATACCGATTTTAGAGGTTTTGCTGCGAACCAAGGTTGGTTGTGATGGGGTCACTTGATAATGTGTAACTGCTCGTGTATTGCCTCTGTTGGTCTAAGTCTGATGACGTTCACCATAAAGGTTGCCAATTTGTGTATTTTTATATTTATGCTAACATGTTTGCACTGATGGGGGTGGGGTAGTGGAGGAGCTGATGGCTACTAAAAATTAAAAGGGGTTGTGACAATAAGCGCATTTTTTCTTACCACTGAACTCTCCTGACCTTCAAGATGTTTTCTTTCAACTGTTAGTGCCCAGCATGAGCAGACTGAATGTTCCAAATGCAAATAAGGAAGCAAAACAGACCAAGAAATAACCTGCCTTTCTAACTAACTTTTTCATGGATTAACTTAACGACTTTCGAGATAAGGTTTCTAGTCTGGGTACCGGCGCCTCGAAAACCCGGGTACATACTGAGGCAAGGTGGCCAGACGGTTAGCGTGACTATATCGTATGCCAAAGATCCAGGTTGAAGCCTGACCTCAGCCACCCGGAATTTTCAGGAAGAGAAGGGCCTTGTGATGCCTCGTGCTCATGTCGACTGTGGCGAGTAAAAGATCCTATGAATTAACGATGGAATTACCTAACAAAATCGTCCCTCTCTCCTACTGGCCATGGCAACAACTGGTAGTACGTCAAGCCTCCTAAGGGCGGGTACATCCCGATCATTTTTGAAATCGAAAATTGAAATTCGAAAATGGAAAATTGAAAATTGAAATTGAAATCGAATTGGCAGTACTGAAAACCAGACTTTGGAGAGAGGGGTGAGCATACGTAATATCCCAAGAGCTAAGGAAATTATCGATAATTTTTTTTTTCAATCCGAGTTGTTTTGGCCCCTATAAACTCACGAGCGCTATTTAGGCAGACATTTTTTTCACGAGTGGGAAACACGACGGAAATTATCTGCCAATAAATAGCACGACTGAATTTAATGGGCCAAACCACGAGAGTTGAAAAAATTTGACTATTTCCAATAGCTCGCGAGTTGCTATCGGTTAGAGAATTTCTCGTCATTTTTCATTATTCTGCACTCTAATTACGTAGAATAAAATAATTTT
Source organism: Lithobius niger (assembly GCA_023313725.1). Classification (NCBI taxonomy): domain Eukaryota; kingdom Metazoa; phylum Arthropoda; class Chilopoda; order Lithobiomorpha; family Lithobiidae; genus Lithobius; species Lithobius niger. The sequence continues at coordinate 4,648 of JAHWFP010071042.1, forward strand.
GAAAGGCACCGCTGCCCTTCAAATATATGGCTTCATGGCTTCGGCTGGGTACGCATCAAATTTGCCGCCTTTCAAACATCGACGTGCCGATTTGCATCACGGTCCACAGGAATCAAATTGATATTCGCCGCCGCTGAAAACTGTCTCATTGGCGCGCACCTCCGAATTTTTTTACTTTAAACAATTCCGTAAAAATAAATTAGTAAATGTAGTATATATTTTGACTTTTATAAAATTGCAAGAATAACTAAAAAAAAAAAAACAGCTAATACGTAGTATAGTGGAGCGTATTAAAATATAAAAACGTTGCTCCGAATGTTGCTAGGTTACGTTAGGCCTAACGACGCAACCGCCTTCGCCAGCGGTAGCTGCCTCTACTTGTGACTGCAGGCGTTGCTAGGTTAAGCAAACGATCGACACCGTGTGTATTTCGAAAGAACGGCATTCCGGATTGTTTTTGGTAGGAAAATACATACTTTTATTTTAAATGAATGCAACAAACGTATCGTAACATGCCAACATTGTAACGTTTGTAAACCAACTCAGACGGACCAACTCCTATGATTTCATTTAGGCTATCTTCGATAGAGCAGTGACATTTGCCGCCATATTGGCACCAGTATGGGTTTTGGAGGACTTAACTACAAGGTGTACTACATAAAAATGGAGGGAAAAACAACGGAAGAGCGGATTTCTTAGGCTTAAAATAACGTTGTTTTCTCCAACAACAAGAAATCACTCTTCACAGCATCGGCTTCAGAATGACGCCCTTCTGTTTCTCTCTGCAGTGCCCCTTGCAGCTAACCCATTAAGGCTCCAGCATAGAGTTATATACAATAATACTTCGTTGTGTCACTGCTCTATAGATTTTGTAATAGCTTTCAATTTTTTATTTTGTTAAAATGTCGTATTCCTTGATGTTATTCGTAATCAACTGCTTTTATCGTTTTATAGACGACATCGAGTCGACTGCCGAACCTCTGATTTTTACCGCATTCTGCAATTCATTTCCATTGGATTTTTAAACTAAACCGGGTCGAAACACAATTCCACAACTACAAAGCATGAGCCGAAGTTATTCGCTTAACTGGGACTAACTGCTCAGATAACTTGGTTTGCTGAAAATTTAAAATTTTATTTCCGCTGGGAACAAATGGTCGATAGATAAATGGTCAGAAAACTAATTTTAATGTTCATTTGCTTGTTTTATATTCAACGGGTTCGCCGTTGCACAAAACTTGGTATTAATGCTGTATTAAAATTAAAAGTTTAGCCGGGCAATTACATAAATAATTTAAACTTTTTTTTTCATTCTCGATTCATCTTTGTTAATAGAAAAATTGGATACGGCTATAAGTTTGGTAGGTAAACGTTAATTTTTAGAGTTTTGGGATATTATTAAACAACTAAAGAAAGGCATAATCTTAAAAAAAAAGAAACGTAGGTTATAAAAAAAGTAAAGAATATACCATGCACAATCCACACAAGGATAATTAAGCCGACCATACTTTCGCCATAGAAAGTAGTGATATCAGAGCAAAAATGGATGTCCCTTTCGTTCTTTTATTTGCTTCCTTCCCTTTTACAGAACGTATGTATTTTCTTTTTTAGTATTATTTCACGTAAAACCATTTTTGTCAAGGCTGGATGTCAGTGGCGCCAGTGTCCATTTTTGTCCAGTTTACAACAAACTGTAATTTATTTTAGTTCTTTTTTATTGTTTTGTGATGAAAAAAACTACAAGCAAGAATGCAATAAAACACATGATAACGGTATTCCGGCCAGTCCGGTGTATCGTGAGTCCTGCAAGTATTTTGTGAGCGACTACGTCTTTCTGGAGGGAGTGGCTTTAATGGATGGCCGCCATTGTTTTTGTAACCATCTTGGATATCAACAAGGCACTCTGCTACTAAAAACGTACAATCGATTATCTGTGTTCGTTCTGCGGAGAACTCAAGATAGGCTGCGGACACTATAAACAACCAACGATTTACAGGTGCCATCCTTTTACGCCTGTATATAAGATTATCTTAAGCAAGTGTATATACGTGCCATCTTGCTAACAATTTCTTCCACCGCCTTACGGTTAGAGGCTAGCAGAAACCCAGATTTCTAACACTTACACAAGCCTCTACACATCCCAAGTGTGCAACTTTAACACTCACCCTTTTACTCTTGTTTTTCGTTCCTATACGCAAAGAAAACAAACGTCTTCTCAGGTGGGAGAGAGCAAGTGGAGGACCTCCTTTAATTAGCTAAAGTGGAGGCAAATCCTCGGCTGAAAAACCCTCCATTTCCAACTTTAGCGTTCCCGCCTCTTCTCGTTTGTGTTTACGGAGGCGAGAAACGAAGTGGAATCGACCGAAAGGCTAGAAAACAAAAGCTCTGCCTTTCCAAACAACGGCCCATTACCGTGTAAAATACCCCAAGATAATACATTAAGGGTTTCTTTTTTTTTTTTTTAGGGGGAGGGGGGTTTGTGACCTGGACCTACCAAACTAATGATATTAGACGAGCCGAGGGACCGGTAACGCTTTTGGCCCTCAGGTTACAGACGGCATTCGCTTTTATCTGGGTGAACGTTGGTTCTTCGTGTGTTGTGTTTCAGTGCGGAGTATTTTCCGGGCACTGAGCTGTAATGGGCCTCATCTACCCAACGAAATTTAATTTTCATTGAGACGGTTTTTCGGATTTGCCCCCCGGCATCATTCTGTGGATTTTTTCTTCTGTTTTTTTTTTTTTTTTTTTTTTTTTTTTTTAGTCACAAGTTAAAAGAAGGAAGGAAAAAAGAAAGGAGTTTAAAGTGGATAGCAAAAAAAAGTAGTAACAAAAATAGGATCCACTTTCCCCGTTTAAAGTGATAAGATCACTCAAACGTTGATTTAAAGTTTTTAATTAGCAATGGTCGCCAATCGCCACCCGTGTTAAGGCTCGTTTATGCAACGAGACCTTCTCGCTCGCCGAAAGCTATTTGCTAGGCAACCGTTATTTATTTACGATTAATTTCCCGTTTCTATAAATGAATGCGGTAATAGACAACAAATTAAACGTATTATAAATAACAACACGGATAAAGAACAAAGTGCAACAGTCATTTTAAATATTGCTACAACATTGTTGCCTTGTCATGCTATTTCCAAAGTTTGCTATTCTCGCTGAAAAAACAGCTCCTAGCCGTGATCAAACGACGGCAGAATAAATAGCTACTCGCAGCGAGAATTCAAAATCCAACATGGCGTCCATTTCGTAGTTATCGAATCGAAGACAAACCTTCGAATGCCGGTATTCAGGAATCTGTCCGTCGTCGTGTAGTGCAGTAAAAATTGTTTTCTTGTTGTCATAAATCACTCTGTCATGTTGCACGCATCGTACTTCGTGTCGCGAGACACGAGGAGAAAATTTGCGTCCGCGTTGTTGCCATGGTTACTACGTATAGACAACTCGAAAGCCGCATTCTCCGACAAAGGCGAGAAGCAGCCAGCAGATTTAGTATTGACCAAGTAAAAACTAGTAAGCGAGAAAATTGTCCTTGCGTAAACGCGCCCTTACCCCTGCTTTTCGTATTTCATGAGAAATTTTAAAGTATTGGTTAACGAATAAGGCTTATGTGGAAATTCAGCAGACGTTGTTGCGAATATTAATGGTGGTTAACCAATTGGTGGTTAGCTGTGGTAACGTTAAATGACATCAACGTTTTTTATTTCGATATCCACAACCTAAGCAAAATCGATTGCACCTATACACACTGAACAAAAAATTAAAACGGTAAAACGGTAAAATTGCAGTACGAGAACTGGCCTTTGTTGATGGTTCTTTGTGACGTGACATTGTGGTTCACATCGTTTCCACCTCATGATAAAGCAAGTCTTGCTGAGTCCAACCTCACGGCCCTTCTTAGATGAGATTACGGAAAAATGAAATGTAAAAACAAAAACTGTCCACGATCATTAAAATGAGATTTAATGAACATAAAAATAACTGAAATTTTTAACAGTGCAATGGCGCATCCAGGATTATTATTATTATATATTTTTTTTTTTGGGGGGGGGGGAGGGCGAAGAGGGAAGAATTGGATATCAAAATGTGGTGCGAGAATTACTAAGCTGTGGAGTCTAGGAAGGCGATTGCTTCATCCTTTGGAGTCTTGTAAACAACTCCGTTTCAGCAATTTTTGTGCCAGTCTTAAAAGTCAATTTCCCGAAATTTTCATTTACAATAAATTCCTTTGTTGTTTTTATTGTCGACTTTTACGAAATTTTGCTCTTTAATTTCAGGGAGGTGGTTTCCCATTTCCATCACCCGTGGCCCTATGTATCTGAACTATATAGTGTCATATTTTATACTTACTAAAATTCAACATTAGGCCGCTAAAAATTAATTAAGTCGTTCTCGGGAGTAGTTCCAAAAAAATGTATGAGAGCGAACGACATTTTATTTTTATTCTTTATTTGCTATTTTTCAGATGCGAGCCAAAAATGGCTTTTTTTTTTTTTTTTACCAAAACTAAAACTTACGGCGATGAGAATGCCCAGGCTGCCCTAGAATTACCAGCTATAAAGGATCTGCCAGTTTTAGTAGGCCTATCTGAGGCTTACTCTATCCTTCATGCTAAACTTCTGGGTCTTTGGCAGGATGAATTGAATCAGGCTATTCATAACAATGTTGCAGTCTGGGGTACTTCATCACGAGCTAGTCGTCGGGAGGAGACAGTCGTTGATTGCCTTCGGATGGGCCACACCTCCCTGACACACAGAACTTTGCTGTGTGGTGGGGATGCGCCGGTGTGCGTCTGTTGCCCTGCTCCACTTAAATTTGTGCATATTTTGGTGGAGTGTCGGACATCACAGGTCGTATCGCCTGTGGGGTGCGTACGTGGAAAGCTTCCTGAAATCTTGGGTGATGGTCAGGGCAACCTTAAGAAGATCATGAAATTCTTAAAAGAGTTAAGGGTCTATAGCCTACTTTAGACTGATTTGGTGGTTTTGCGTTAGTTAAATGAACGTCAGAAAAACTATACGTTGCCTGACGATTATTCTCAGTGGCGTTTTAGCTGCATCTTTCGCATTGTATTCCGTGTCCGTTTAGCCGTATCACAATTACTTATGTTTTATTTATTTTATTTTATCCTCCGCTTCTGCTTAGATTGTTCTGTCACCGCTTCACGCCCCCCCCCCCCCCGCGGCAGGTTTGGATATGGGTTAAATGTTTGTTTTTTTGATGGGTATTTTTTTTTTCCTCAAAGGATTATTTAAAGGGGGGAGATTTGTAGTCCCCCGTCCCCCTACCCCCAGTAATGCGACGTGAAGGGGGGGGGGGCGCTTATGGGCCATTCGTTATTTCGGCACAAAAATCAGAAAAAACGTTCGACATGAGATCAGATGTGTAAGATTTGGGTGCAAATAACCAATGCATTGGCGTGCTGTTCCCTTTATATCCTCCCTACGTTCCGAAACTTATATCATTGAGGGGTAGGCAGGTATAATGTGGGTTGAACAGACCTGCATATTAACCTCTGTATTGCTAAGACATACTCTAGAGGGGTCGTTATTAAAGTGTCCCACGTGTATAGGTCGGTATAGCAGTTCCTCTTGGCCCGGAGACGACGCCTCGGCGCCAATCAGCTGTGCTTTGCTCGTTTCGCTCAGTTTCCAAGGAACCCTCGTGAATTTTTTTCTCTTTTTTTTTGTCCTTGGACACAGTACGGTATTTTGTGCGTTAGCGTCAGTATAAGTCCCTAGCAATTACCGTGTTTGATTTAGCGAGTAATCTTGAACTGTACTGCAGTGTTTTCCTAAATTAGGCTAGATTTATCAATGTATGGGCGCAAATAACCAACTTGCCCGTTCTTTCCTATCCTTATGTTATGAGTAAATATTTTCTCATCTATTTAGAACTTGAGGCGACAACTAAAAGAAGGGCAAATATGAAACCTATAAACATTGCAAACGTTTCTCACAAACTTGCCAACGGTCAGCGTGGATGTCTAACAAACGTATAAACGCTGAAACACGCTTAGGAATTCTGTAATTGTTTGACCGGGCGCGGTTTAGTAATAAATAGTGAATCAGGCCACGGTAAAAGGTAAAACGCTTAGCAAACACAGTTCCGTTTGCTGTTGGTGAAATTATAGGAGCAGTCGATTAGGAAACAGCGCTAAATTCGACTTATTTATAGAAGATATTTGCTCATGGAAAACAACATTCAACTGTAAATAGCTTGATATTTGTGATACGCAGTGATAGACGCATATATAATGACTGTGGAAGTCCTCACTCCAGCAAAATTTAGCAAGACTAAAAAATTAATATCTCCATTCCTATTCAGTATTTTTCGACGAAACTCGGCCAGACAGTAGATAAGTATGGAAGGAATATTTATATAAAAAATTATTCAATTCTGTGCAATGGTAAAAGCAGTCAGCCATGTGTCAATTTGAAAACTATTTACTTCTTATTGTTCTGCCACCGTTTCAGAAAAACTATTGCACCTCACTAAAACCTGAAACATTATCTAAGCCAGAAATTACCTGGTTCTTCATCTCCAAAGACACTACTTTTTCAATTGGTCGAACCATTCCAGAGTTACGGAAGAGAGAAATAACTTTACTTGGCCATGCGCCCGCTCTAAAGAAACACTTACACATATTACATATTTTCACATTATCACCAGACACTCACTGATACTTGAACAACACAGTTCCCAAATCCACAGTTCCCACACAGTTCTGGTGCTTCAGATCGGCACCTACGCACTTGGCACTTTCCACTGCGCATTAAGGCCCCATTGCGTATATGACTCTAACTACTGCACGTACGCCCATCCACGCCCAGCCTCATGTCCATGCTTGTGTGCGCCGTTCAAAGGGTTTCAAAGGGCTTGCGTTAACCACTCCTGGTCATCTGCCCGAAGCCCTAAGGCCCTATGTCTGCAACAGCCAGATTCCCAGGCAGTCACCCACCCAAGTATCAATCCAGCCCAATGCTGCTTAACTTCGGGAATCTGACGAGAACCGGTGTTTCCAGCACTGCAAGGCAGCAGTTACGGGACCCTGAACAATCAGTTTTATTGTTTTACATTGTTTTAAAGATTGTAATTAGGCAACAATGCCGATCAGCAAACGCCAGCTGCAAGGCATATATTGAAGAATACAGAAATGCTAACAATGTTTTTTATGTTTTTTTAGCCCAAAGAAAAAAAAAAAAAAAAAAAAAAAAAAAAACAACAATTCTAGTAAGCCAACAATTATTCACCGCACTTTGAGGAAACGCAAAGAGAAAGCATTATCCTTATTACTAATTAGTTTATTAACTATAGAAAGCCCGTGCTACGTACGGCTGGTGCTAAATGCACTGTTTGCAAGTTATGTACGGTTTGGTTGCTCATGTGTAATTATGTGTATGTTTCATCGAATTTGGTTTCTTCAATCCAATTTTTGTGCACACTGGCTAACAGACGCATTTCTACACATTCCATTAGAAGTGACAATCCCCCTCCTCCCAGCAATCATACGTCTAATTGCCCGTGACTATATGCATGATAGGTTGTGTATTTCGGCCCCAAGAAGCCAGCGTGTAAGTATTCAGCAAATGTGAGTAGTTGCTTGTAATGGAATAGAAAACCAAACGTACTAGTATTTTTTTTTTAACAAATAACGAGGGAACAGAGCCGAACATAATGTAACAAAACTAACATTCCCATATGTCTCCAACTGTATGCAACTGTCATTCTGCTCTAAAATCCACCTGGCTGAGTTGTTGCCATACGAAAGAGTTGCAAATCACGACAGGTATACAACAAAACCCTCATCTGCCCCTAGCCATCAAAGGTCAGAAACAACGACAATGACAGTTATACATTAAAAATGCACCCATTGACAGGGCAAAGAAGAAAAATGCAATAATACCTTTAATTTTCGGCCAAATTATAATCCGTCAGGTCTTGGTCACAAAAAAAAACACAAAAACGGCACAAAACTGAGAGCTGTACGACCGTTTGACCTGCTGTGGGACTTAGCCATTTTTTCATAGTTCAAATGGTGACGGTTAACATCCGTCCTGACGGGTTTTTTTCCGAATAGATCGGCTCACAGAGGTCTCACGGACTTGTGGTTGGGATTAAAATGTGCGTACGAACGAGGGCTACCCTCACACCGAGTTTCATCAAGTTTACACGACCAGTTTTTGAGCCCCGACCGTTTCCAAGAGGGCGTACAGCTCTCAGATTTTGCCGTTTTTGTGTTTTTTTTGTGATCAAGACCTGAAGATTATAATTTGTCCGAAAATTAAAGGTGTTTTTGCATTTCATGTACTTGCGATTCTTTACCCTGTCAGTGGGTGCCTTTTTAATTCACCATCCAAACTCGCAAAACAACGTATTGCCAGACAGTTATACAGTCGGCAGTAACACAAATGTATATATGCTTACCCTTTAGTGGCCAAGTTGTCGACGCGCCATTAAGCCTCAATCCCCCCCCCCCCTTTAGTGGCTATAGGGCTTGTCCAACTGCGGCCTTTCCACTGCAATTTAACCAAAGGTCAAGAGAATTTTGCTGGAAAGGAGTTGAGTGCTAAAAACGCACAAATTATCTATTTCGTAAGAGGACGAGTGGCATTCACTCCGAAATAATTTCGACGTCTGGTTTAGTTTCAATTTCCGTTTACTTTTACGATTTTCAACTTACGATGTAATTTCGATTTACGATGTTTTTTACTTTTACGATGTTAACAATGTTTACCCCTGTTTACCATAGCGATGCTAGCCTCCCTCGTATTTCGTCATCTGCCTGTATTTTCGATTGGTTCAGCTTTGGTATTTCGTATTGATATTTCGTATAGTACGAAAAGAAAAACCTCTTTTTTATGCTAATCATAAATTAAGTTAAACGTAAAAACTCCGCATCCTGACGATTTGTCCAGCTTGCCGGTTCAACGCGGACCGCCGTCGATGAAGACATATCTAACCTTAGTCAGATACAGCCATTTGGACAATCCTCCCCAAAGAACCAAAAATTTGCCAAAGGTCTGCCGTAGAAATTGGTTATTTTTTAGATGGTAACATGGATGTTCAACTGAACGCAAAAATAGCAACAAAAAAAAGTCAACAAAAAACTAAACGTACTAGTCTTTTTGGTTTTTTTTTAAAATAACGAACGAACATAATATAACAACACTAACATGCCACGGTTCTCCAACTGTATGTAAATGTCATTCTGTTCTAAAATCCATCTAAAGCTGAGTTGTTGCCATACGAAAGAGTTGCAAATCATGACATACACAACATAACTCTCATCTGCCCCTATC
>JAHWFP010071057.1:0-10050 GCA_023313725.1 Lithobius niger
GGGGGTGTGAGGTAGAGGGTTCGCTTTGGAGGAGGAGTGACTGACCAAAACCGGCCGAGCTGGCACTACCGGAAGTCGGCCATGACAGCGCGGACGGCTAGGGTAGCCTTGCACTCTGATTGGTGGGGAGAAAAAATACTGAGTTCGAATTGGAGGGAGCTTGGATGGCAAAGGGATTTGACGACTTTGGGTGTTTTTAGAGGCCGTGGCTTGAGTTAAACTCATAACAACGTGAAATAGGCCTATACATTTTTTTACAAAAACTGCAATGTTATGCATTGCAACTATTGAAGGAAGGGGGGGGGGGGTGTAAACGAGCGCCAGCGAAAAACGCCTGTTTTTCAAAAATGAAATTTTTTTTTCTCGAGGCACCCAAATGCCTCGCCGAGGCATATCTGGCCGTTTTCGCAATAATGGTCCGATTTCCACAAACTCTTCAACGTTTAATAGCCTGTCAAAATACAAGACTCTTGGGGAAGCCCAAATCCGGACTTTCCACCTTGAAGACCATTAAAACTACATTTGAAGATTGACCAAAACCAACCACATCGCACCTTCATCATGGCCGCCATTATGAAACTCTGTACTTTTATATTTGTATTTTATCCTTTTCTTTTTAGGGCAAAAAGCCCGAACAGGACTAGCTTAGTGTATTGTAACAGGATTTATACAGACAACCAATTTGAAGTGTGATATTTTTTATTGTGTTTGTCGGCCGCAATCCATATGGAAAATTTCCACAACGATCGAATTTTAACTTTAAACTTTTAAACGTTAAATGTTCTCTGTAACTTAATGCGTTATAGCATTTAATTAAGCTAGTTTACTTAACCGCATTTATACTTTATTTATATTCTTTTACCCCCAGAAACGCTACCATATGTCCAAACGTATAAACGTCTTACGACCTGGCATTCTACCGGACACGAATTTTTCAGTGTATATATGTTTATTTTAGTTCTCCTCTGGACCTGACTGTGACCCACCGAAACCTACAAATAGCTTGATCTACTATTAAACACTAAAGGAATTCTTAAAAAGATCTGTTCAAACCAAATCCGAAAGTCAAACTGTGCAAAAACTTCGAATTACCCAATTTTGCCCCCCTCCCCAGCCAAAACTAGTTGTGGTGTTTAACACTGCAGTTTACCGTTAAAGCTTGTTTAATTAAATAGTAATGTTCTAGACATTACCCAAAGCCAAGTAATAAGCTTTAACAAGAGCCTAATCCCGTTGCAATCATGTAAATATTCAATCCGTAGCCAATAATACAAAGTAAAGGCCATTTCCGAAAGTTCAATTGAGTGAAACTCAAAACAGGCCTATCTTTTTCCGTTTTACATGTTCCTACTCCTTCAAACGGCTCTGCACCCAGTCCCTTTGTTCAACCGACTTCTCCTCCCTTTCCATTGTTCTCGAGGCCCTCGGCCAATCAGACCCCCGCAGCTATCCTCGACGTCCGCGCTTTCCCTCCTCTCCAGCATAAAACCCCCCAGCCCAAAGCATCCATAGCACAGCACAGCTCACAGATCTCAAGCTAGAGACCGGTCACGCCAGTCGGGAGTGGAGACGCCATGTCCGGAGAATGCCATGCCGGGCACGATGGTGGTGGTTCGTATGTTATAGTTTAGCTTTTGAATGTTCAGTTTAGGATCCCCATATTCTAAATTTTAGTTTAAAACTTAACTTAACTCTATAGCTAGAGAATATTATGGTGGAGACGCCTGTAGCGGCATCTTAGGTTTCCTCTCCCCATAACGTCAGAGTGGTTCTCTTTCTAAAAACCAAATTTTTCCAGTTTATTTTAAATAAATTTTTAATCTAAACTAAATGACGGTTTGATCTTTGTGGAAGTCAAATTGAAACAAACTGATGCCTAAGTGTAAAATTGCCGGGCTTTTTATTACTTAGCACAGTTCTCGAGGGAACTAAGGGAGGTTGATCTTTTTGTACTTGGAAAACTTAGAAACATAACTGTGGACGGTTGATCATAAGAAACATACTGTCAGATAGACTACTATCAGTTGCGGCTGTTTAGTCTTGCGGGTGTCTCCGGGAGCACTCATGATTTACTTTTTCTAATGTGAAAATTTAAAACTTTATTCAAACCAAGTGTGTTTGTCTGATTTTGTGAATTACTAATTTGTATATTCCGAACTTGCTACTTTTGTAAATGTAAACTTGTTGCCTATTTAAATAATTGGTATTCAAAAGCTTTCCGAAGCAAACTATAATGTAAAGTGTACTTTCATTCTCTGTCGCAAAAATAAAACCAGGAGTTTTAAGCTTCAGTCGTTTGCTAGACTTGATTAATTGTATTTTAGTGTAAAATTAAATATGTAGCCCATTTTTAGATTTTAGCTAGTTAAACAGTTAAATCCACCGTTGGTGGCAGCGATACCGACAGTTTAAGGTTAGGCCTCTTTAATTAGGACCGGCGCTTCATCCCCCATGCTGGGACAGTGTCCATGCTGTGTTGAATAACGTAAAAAGTCGTCATTAACACCGATTAACCTCAAGCTGAAACTCCACGTACACCAGGGAAACCGGGGGCGTTACAAGCACCTAAGCCGTCGTAGCGTCCGCCGTTACAGAACTGCCGCTTTCCCGAGTGGACGCCTGCCCAGCCGAGATGCGAGCATTAAACCCCGACCGGTGAGGAGAAGCCAGCCAGTAACGGACAAGGAGCTCCTGCAATGACGACTGCCCGTGGATAAGCCAACCATCGCCGCAGTGTGTTAATCCATAGACGTTCATCTACAAACGCCATTGGAATACAAGTGTCTTCAATCGACGGTAGGATGATTAACCGTGTGTGGATAGACTGTCCGCACAGCGATTGTGTTTTCAAGGTAAGTGTGCATAGGATATGCTTTGGCCTGCCAAGTCTAGTGTTATAGTTAGAAGCATTTATGTATTTTAATTATTTATACACCAAAGCTAGGGGTCGTTGAAAAGTGTTTTCCATTGCTAAAGCTTACTGGATTAAGATGAGAAACGTTTAAATTTGTGCTCAGTCTTAACTTAATTTGCGGCTGCATTTTAATTCCGTAATTCATTTATACAAGCTATATTTTTTAACGTAAAGTTAAAATTTTCCGAAATGGCAACTTTTGACGAAATAGTTGAAGGTCTGAAAAACAAAGAGCTTAAGAAAGCCTGTTTAGACTTGGGACTAGCAGTAAGCGAATCCAAACAAATTTCCCTTAAAAGTTTAAGAGATGCAGTTAACGATAACAAAGTTACTTTCACTGAACTTGCCGATACTCTAGAAAGTGCTATCGAACGTAGAGACTTAGCCATTCAAGCTAAAAAAGAAATAGCTCTTAAAGAAAATGAGTTATTCTTAAAAGCCGAATTAAAGTTAGAAGCTTTAAAAGTTGCAGATGCAGATAAATGCAGAGCACATGAACTTGCATTAGTTGACCAAGAGGCACAAATATGTGACCGTGAAGCGCAAATTAGAGAACTCTCTAGTGCTCAAGAGCTACAAAAGCTCAATAAGCAGATCGAATTAGCTAGGCTAAATTCTGCTAGTTCTGGCCCATCCAGTGGTACAGTAACCCCTACCTCACCTAGACTTCCAGTAAGCAAACCTGGTAAAATTGTCGATGTGCGTTTAGTAAACAAATGGACGAGATTAACAGTTTTTTGAAAATATTTGAAAGAACGATGTTAACGCAAAAATCCCCTAAGAAGAATGGGTCGTCGGTTTACAACCTCTCTAGGGGAAGTGTTAATCAAAGTGTGTGATCAACTCCAAGACGCTGACATGCATGATTATGAGATTGTTAAGACTAAACTTCTTGACAAGTTTGTAAACAAGCGCCACCGAAAAACGCCTGATTTCCGAAAAATTGAAATTTTTTTTCTTGAGGCACCCAAAATGCCTCGTCGAGGCACATCCAGCCGTTTTCTCAATATTGAACCAAATCGTTCCAAATTTTCACCCTCGCTAGCCTGCCCAAATACAACTCTTGGGGAAGCCCAATTTTGAACTTTGTAACGGCGGATGCTACGACGGGGTAGGTGCTTGTAACATCGCCGGTCGCCTGGTGTAACTAGATCTTCTTACTATTACTTTTGGGTACTTTTTGTTTCAAACAAGCACAACAGCTACAGTCCCGGCGTAGGGAATGGAGCTACACATGTCCTAATATTGTAGGCTAACTGTAATAATAAGCGGTAACGCTGCCACCATGGTGGGAAAAATTAGACTAGCTAAGCTAAGTTTAGGAGAATTGTCTTAATTTCTTACTTCTAGCGAACGACGGACGAATAAACCAACTGGGTTTTAAACTCCTGGTTTTATTTTTGAACAAACATGTTAAAAATCAAAACGCACTTTACATTTACATTTGGCAAATTTATAACTGAATAAGTTTATAAATAACACGGGGAATTTACAATAAAATTCTACACTAGAACAAACACGATGTTCAGTTAAAACATTTTCAAATAGAAAAAATGATTTGTATAGGCACAAGGGGATTTAACAAAGAGCCCTCTAAATTATCAACAGCCTCGTCTGACTAATAAAACTAGACCTGTTTTACAGTTTTGTTTCTACGTGTAACAGCAAAGCATTAAACCTCCCAGAGTTGCTGTTGATAAGTCAACTCCTTAAATTACAGAGCCGCAGCTACCTATAAAGTGGATCCGAGCGTTTAATCAATGGAAACCCCACGAAGATCAAACCGTCCTTTGTTCACTTTAAACTGCGTTTAAAAAAACATAAAATAAAGCTGGTTTTTAGTAAGGGACCGTGAACCCTTAAATTACGGCCGCCAACGTCCGAAATGCCGTTTGGCTTGACGCACCATAAATTTACTTTCTAAAGCTACGAGGTTAAGTTAAGTTTAAAGTATAAATTTTGAATGTAAATCCAAAAATTAAACTTTTAAAGCTAAACTAAGTACGATACGAACCACTACTTTTGCCCGGCATGGCAACAATCGGACCACGGCATCTCCACGCCCGACCGGCGTAGTGACCTCTAGCTTTGAGAATCCTTGAGCTGTGCTAACGAGTGAGTCTGGGTTTGGGGTTATATACTCATTACCGGAAGTTGGCGCGGACGCCGAGGATAGCTTCGGAGGGGGTGAGCGGGGAAGAGGAGTCGGACATCTGGAGGAGGAGAGACTGACCTAGATCGGCCGAGCTGTTACTACCAGAAGTTGGTGTGGCAGTGCGGACGACCGGGGTAGCTTGAGCGCTCTGACTGGCTGACGGAATTGTAGTAGTGTTTTGGTTGGATGGATTCGAATTGACAAAGGGAATTGCCGACTTGAAAACTTAGAGGCCAGGTTTGAAAAGTGCAAGTGAGTTTTCAACTCATAACGTGATTTTTAGGCCTATTAAAATAAACTACGATGTTATGCATCGCAACTATTGAAGGAGGGGGGGGGGGACGAAGTGTAATGCACAGAATTATTATTCGACTTTGGGAATGAAACTGCTATATACAAGGCATGTTTTTAACGAAGGAAAGCTAGTTTGTTTTCGTTTTTAGAGGTTCACTACGGTCGGAGTTTGGATGGACATGCTATAAAAAATAAACATAAAATCATACACTGGGTCCGTGAAAATATACAAACATAAACATTGGAGCTCCGGTAGGGTTCATGGCAAGAAGTTAAATTTACCAAAATGCATTAAGTGCACAAATTAAAAGATTAACTGTTCCAGCTAGTTTTTAAAGGGCTATATCGCAGTTTAGGTTAGTTTTAAAACTGGTTTGAACATCGGATATTTTTCATAAATAAACAAAGCGTCACCTGTTACAAATAAAAAATATCGTGTGTTTTTAACATCTACAACACAACTAAGCTGAAAAGGTGTTTTGGCTTTATGCCTAAAGAAATATTATACAGTATTTACATGTTTTAAAGTGGAATCGCCATATAGACGATTTTTCTTCTGGTGTGGAAGAAAGCTGCCCTCAGATTTTTTCTTCGGTGGTGTTAAGGTGTTCTCACCACGAGCGTCTGATACGAGACCGCGTTTACAACTTTCCATCTGGAAGATTATCAAATCTACATTTGAAGATCGAACAAAACCACCTTCATCATGGCCGCCATTGTTGTAAAATGTATTTTTGTATTTGATTTTATACCTCTTATTTTTGGGCATAAAACCCCTACACTAGCTTAGTTGCAATTTAGGATACGTTTCCTCTGTTCTATGTACAGACAACCATTTTTTGAAGTGTGATATTTTTTATTGTGTTTGAACGATCGCAACTACTATGAAAAATTTCCACTTAGATCAAAACGTTGCCCTTTAACTTTAGGATTCAAATCTCCAAATTAACTTTATGCGTTTTAGCATACAACTGAGCTAGACTACTTATTCATTTATTTATCCCTTTTATAATAATCCTTTGCCCCCAGAAACACTGCCATTAATCCAAGTAATTAGACATCGGCATTCTAGCGGACACGAATTTCAGTGTATATATGTTTATTTTAGTTCTCCTCTCAGCCCGACTGGACCCAACCAAATGCTACTGCTAGCTTGAACTACTATTAAAACCAAAAGAATTCTTTTAATTTCTGTTTCATTTATAAAGGATTTATTTTGAAACCATGTTAAAACGTAAAAATGTCTGAAATGGATCAACTCGAAGAAATCATTCGTGATTTACAAAACAAAGACCTCAAAAAGGCATGTTTAAACTTAGGTTTTACAGTTAATGATTCTAGAACCGATTCCGTAAGTCAAACTGTGCAAAAACTTCAAACCCCCCTTTTTGCCCCCCTCCCCAGCCAAAACTAGTTGTGGTGTTTAACACTGCAGTTTACAGTTAAAGCTTGTAAATTTAATAGTAATGCTTTCTGCATTACCCAAAGCCACATATCAAGCTTTAACAAGAGCCTATTCACGTTACAAACATGTAAATATTCAATCCGTAGCCAATAATTCAAAGTAAAGGCCTATTTCCCAATGTTCAATTAAGTAAAACTCAAAACAGGCCTGTCTTTTCCGTTTACATGTCCCTACTCCTTCAAACGGCTCTGCACCCAGTTCCTTTGTTCATCCGACTTCTCCTCCCACTTTCTATTGTTCTCAAGGCTCTCAGCCAATCAGACCCACGCAGCTATCCTCGGCGTCCGCGCCAACTTCCGGTAATGTGTATATAACCCCAGCCCCAGGATCCGTCGTTAGCACAGTTCACAGATCTCAAGCTAGAGAAGGGTCACGCCAGTCGGGAGTGGAGACGCCATGTCCGTGGGATGCCATGCCGGGCAGAATGGCAGTGGTTCGTATGTTTGTAGTTAGCTTATGAAAATTTAATTTAGGACCCCCAACTCTAAATTTTAGTTTAAAAACGTAACATAAACTCTCTCTAGCTAGGGAATATTATGGTGGTGACGCCTGTAGCGGCATCTTAGGTTTCTCACCCCATAACGTCAGAGTGGTCCTCTTACTAAAAACCAACTCCTTTCTTATTTGTTTTAAAAACTTTAATTCAAATAACTGACGGTTTGATCTTTGTGTGGGATTCATTGTTTATTCACTCCAGACGGACTTTATAAGTAGCCGAGGCTTTTATAATTTGAGGAGTTGACTTTGAAACAGCAACTCAGGGAGGTTTAAGGCTCTGTTTTATCACTTAGAAACAAAACTGTGAAACGGTTGATCTTTCATGCGTGTTTGAAACATACTGTTTGATAGACTGTAACCAGCCTGGGCTGTTCAGTCTTGCGGACGACTCTGCGGAGCGTTCAGTATTGCTTTTTCTATTCGAAAAATTAAGTAGTTGTTTTATTCTGAAACACAAACGTCGTTTTAGTCAAAACTTGTGAAAACGAATTACATGTTGTAAATTCAAACTTTGTGCTTTTAAATAAGTTTATTTCAAAAGCTTGTCGTGCAAACATAATGTAAAGTGTAATTTTTATATTCTCTGATGTTATAATAAAAACCAGGAGTTTTTTACTTCAGTTCGTTTGCTAGTCGATTAACTGTTTAAGTGTAAATAAATATGTAAAACCATTTTTAGTTTAGCTCTTTGTAAACGGTTAAATTTCCATCGCTGGTGGCAGTGAAATACCAGCAGTATTAAGGTTAGGCCCCTTTAATTTAGGACCCTGCGCTCCATCTGTAGCGGCGCTTACAGGGTCTTGAGGTGCCTACTGTCTATAGCACCGACATCTGGCGTACATGTGGTAATCGTAGAGTAAATCATAAGTGGCGGTTTTTACTTTGTTGTGAAAACAGCATAGCGTGGCTACTGCACGGTTAGGAGAAGAGCGTCAACGTCCTAACTAAACTTTTATGACCTATCTATCACGGTTTACTGCCACAACGATGGGTAGTTAATTTAATTGCCTACTTCGGAGTTAGAATAAAAATTGATTTGTAATTAAAATAACCCTTGCAAATTAAATCGGACTCGAAGTCAAAATTTGTTGTTCAAAACAACTTTCTTTTCTGTTTTAATAAAACATGACAAGATTTTTACACACGGAGTAACTAGTTGGTTACAAAAATAAAACTGGGGCTTTACAATTAAAAGCACACGATTTACAATTAAATCGACACTGAACTTAAAGTTAAAGTTCACATTACAATTTGGACTAGAAAAAAGTCGGTTTGAGTTATCGCAACTCTCTAAGTTACAAACATGACCCTTGCAGAATGTAAAATAGTCGTTGAAAGCTTTAGCAACTCTTGCACTAAAGTCAATCAATCAATCACACTGAATCAAGATTAGTGTTACAAGGAAAACTACCTTTTTGAAAACTCCTGCTTCAACAATGACACATGCTAGATCTCGGTGATCTTAGATTATTTAATGGACACTGAGTCCATAAACAATGAAAACAAAGCCGGTTTTTAGGAAGGGGACCTTAAACCCTTAAATCATGGGTGCCCTAAACCAAAATGCCGATTGCGTTTGGCTACCCACAAATTCCCTCAAAGTCTAGAAGTTAGTTTATGTTTTAAGACTAAAAATTTGGAGTCCTTGAGCTATGCTATCGAAATTTTCCCTCAGCTTGGTTATATACCTGCTGCCTGCCTACAGGTAGGAGGGAAACCGCGGCCCTGTAGGAGACCGACGGAAGGGGGGTGTGAGGTAGAGGGTTCGCTTTGGAGGAGGAGTGACTGACCAAAACCGGCCGAGCTGGCACTACCGGAAGTCGGCCATGACAGCGCGGACGGCTAGGGTAGCCTTGCACTCTGATTGGTGGGGAGAAAAAATACTGAGTTCGAATTGGAGGGAGCTTGGATGGCAAAGGGATTTGACGACTTTGGGTGTTTTTAGAGGCCGTGGCTTGAGTTAAACTCATAACAACGTGAAATAGGCCTATACATTTTTTTACAAAAACTGCAATGTTATGCATTGCAACTATTGAAGGAAGGGGGGGGGGGGTGTAAACGAGCGCCAGCGAAAAACGCCTGTTTTTCAAAAATGAAATTTTTTTTTCTCGAGGCACCCAAATGCCTCGCCGAGGCATATCTGGCCGTTTTCGCAATAATGGTCCGATTTCCACAAACTCTTCAACGTTTAATAGCCTGTCAAAATACAAGACTCTTGGGGAAGCCCAAATCCGGACTTTCCACCTTGAAGACCATTAAAACTACATTTGAAGATTGACCAAAACCAACCACATCGCACCTTCATCATGGCCGCCATTATGAAACTCTGTACTTTTATATTTGTATTTTATCCTTTTCTTTTTAGGGCAAAAAGCCCGAACAGGACTAGCTTAGTGTATTGTAACAGGATTTATACAGACAACCAATTTGAAGTGTGATATTTTTTATTGTGTTTGTCGGCCGCAATCCATATGGAAAATTTCCACAACGATCGAATTTTAACTTTAAACTTTTAAACGTTAAATGTTCTCTGTAACTTAATGCGTTATAGCATTTAATTAAGCTAGTTTACTTAACCGCATTTATACTTTATTTATATTCTTTTACCCCCAGAAACGCTACCATATGTCCAAACGTATAAACGTCTTACGACCTGGCATTCTACCGGACACGAATTTTTCAGTGTATATATGTTTATTTTAGTTCTCCTCTGGACCTGACTGT
>JAHWFP010071072.1:0-15242 GCA_023313725.1 Lithobius niger
GCTGAACAAAAAAAAACGGCTTTGCTGTTAGGAAAAAGCATTAAAGCTGGTATCTCCGTGGAACTCACAGCTGTGAAGGTACACAAATAATGGATTAGCATTCCTCCAACGAAACGAACTATAATTTGAACTCCAATTCCAGAGCACAAGGATTATGACATACCAAACTCCACGCATTCCTGTACATCACTAATCAACCTAACAAAACGGTTAGATGTTTCACACATTAAAAATACACACACAAACTCATGCACGGACATGACTAAACCCACAAATACAAACTCAACAAACGCCATAAACAAGAAAACTCCTACATAATTGAAAATTATCACTTACCGCTTATCAATTATCAATCACTTATCAATTATCGCTTATCACTCACACGAACAACAATAGAAACCAACAAATAAAACATTGATTAAAAAAACATCCCTTCACAAGGAGTCCGCATGTTTCACAACTTTTAAATGCGCACTTAAAAACAACTTAAAATGTGAAACAACAAACACAGACCAATAAAAAAAAAAAACCGACTGTGTAATACACAAATTAAGCACGCACACTCGCACACACAAACACGACACATTCAAATACAAATTGTTTTCACCCTCTGACATAACCAGAGGGTAAAACAATCCTTTTACCCTGGGATTAGAGTTCAAATTATACTTCGTTTTCTTCGAGTGAACTCTAATCTCGTTTTCATTTGTTTACCTTCACAGCTGTGAGTTCAACGGGGATACGAGCTTTAATGCTTTTTTTTTGCTAAACAGCGAAGCAGTTTTTTGTTCAGTTAGTATGCAGTAGTGTTACCAGATCTCAGCTTTAAGCCACTTTAACTTATTAGTCTGCTTTAACAACATACTGTACATAAGCATTACTAAATATACCTCGTCATCCTAATTATCACACTGAAATAGTATGGATTAAAGAGAAGTTTCCAATCATTATTTATTTAGGACCAAATTGCATACTGTATTATGTGCTATGCGGCTTCGTACCGACTACTAGCTTGAACCTGCTTCACGTTCTTTCGAGGATGGTAGACAGGCTGTTTTAAGAACGAACGGGAGAGTCTAACTTTGGACTCGCATCTAGCAGCTAAGGTAAAAAACGTGAAACTTTAAGAATGTATTTTATAGATAAATAGCAACATTTTTTGATATGGTGCCCACTGATGTCACTTCCGGTTTAGCGTCATTACGTCATCAAAGATGGCCGCCACGCGATTCAACCCTAAAAATGTGCATCTCTGTAACCAGTAAACGATTTTTATTTTTAATAGCCCGTTGGAAAGATAAAATAATAACAAATAAAAAATATTCAATGGAACAATAACACAACTCCACTGATTAATTGTTAGGAACACTAGAATGCGACATTGCGTAAAATTACACTTGCGAGCTCTGTAATAGGCTGAAATAGACATGTTTAGGATTTTTTGAATGGTGGGGATCTATTCTTTCCATTAATCATAACCGAAATTGTTTAGCTTATAAACAAATACAAATATGAGCATAAAAATTGCACTTTGAAATTGAAACTAGCCGCTACACCAATTACATCAACACTGTTAAATGGGTGTAGGACGGTTCCTATCTAAACTAAACAATTTCGGTTAGGATTGATTGAAAGAATATATCCCCACCTTAG
Organism: Lithobius niger; assembly: GCA_023313725.1. Lineage (NCBI taxonomy): Eukaryota > Metazoa > Arthropoda > Chilopoda > Lithobiomorpha > Lithobiidae > Lithobius > Lithobius niger. The sequence goes on from JAHWFP010071072.1 coordinate 1,654, forward strand.
AAAATATCCTAATCATGTCCATTGCAGGCTATTAGACGGCTCGTAAGGGCACCTTGAATTCAAAAATCAACATACACTTTCGCCGTTAGGCCATACCTCTTCACCTTCAAACGGTTGTAGGATGGTTCCTATATAAGTTAAGCAATTTCCGTTAGGATTGTCGAAAAGAATAGATCCCCACCTTTCAGCAAATCGTATGTCCATTTCGGGCTATTAGAGGGCTAGCAAGGGTTTTTCAATTCGAAAATCAACATACACTTTCGTCGCTATGCCATTACCTCTTCACCTTTAAACAACTTCAGTTAGGATTGATGGAAAGAATAGATCCCCATCTTTCAGAAAATCCTAACCATGTCCATTTTGGTTGTTAGAGAGCTTGTAAATGCACTTTGAATTCGAAAATTACCATACACTTTCGCCACTTCACCTTTATCTTCTTAATCTTTAAGTGGGTCTAGGACGGTCCCTATCTAAGCTAAATAATTTCGGTTAGGATTGATAGAAAACATGGATTCCCACCTTTCAGAAAATCCTAACATGTCCATTTCGAGAAATTAGAGCTCGCAAGAGCACTTTGAACACGAAAATCATTATAACAACTAATTGAAAAAAGAGCGTTCGCACGAGTTACGGGTGATATACTTTAAATACGATGTTGGGATTCAATGGTTGATTTTACATAAAAGATGGATATCACCTTTCCTGTCCAAAATTGTGTGTTGAACGTTTTCATTTCACATTATGTTTTTGATTTCGGTTAAGGAGTTATAGCTAAAAAATCTCAGGGGGGAGGGGTGGTTTTTGAACTTGCTATCATAGCTATTTTTTCCAGTTACCCTTCATGTGCAACCATACCGAAGTGAACAATTCAACCTTCTAGCCACTCTGCTATATAGAATGATGTGAAGTATATTTTTCAACTTGTAATAATTCGGCAACGGTACCATCTGTTTAATGTTGCTAGGACTTGTTGGAAAGGAAACACAATTTGGAACTATTCCTACGATATGGCTGAATGTTTTTTTATTAACTAGTTTGGCCGTTATTTTAATTCAAAAGTGAAAATACCTATTGAAAGTCACTTAAAATTTACATTTTATGAGCTGTACCTCCTAAGCTATTCAAGTTCTGTTAATGTGTCGTAGGACGTTATTTGTGGCTTACAAAATTATCTTTTCAACGAGCCATAGAAACTCAAAATTGGTTTTCTGGTTACCGAGATACACCTGTTAACATCAACCTCTATAGTGAATATGTGGCGGCCATCTTTGATGACGTAACGATGGCAAACCGGAAGTCATATATGTGGGCACCATATCAAAAAATGTTCCATTTCCCATAGTAAAGATATTCAGAAATTTTCATGCTTTTTTTCCAGAAGTGCACGATTCACCTAAAATTTGGCTCTTAACCGCTTAGCCATCATGGAGGAGAGGATAGAAAGCTGGTGAGGAAAGGGACTGGTACTGGAGCATGTCTCCCTCCTGCTTTCTGCCTTCCCTCACTAAAGTGGATCCCGAGTTGGACTCTCCCGTTCCTTGTTAGGCCGGTTCAACTATAACAAACTGATGAAAATCGGGGATGGTTGCATATACTGCTTCGGTAGGGTTAACCTACTTAATACTAGGTGGCAGAGTGATATCCGTGCACAACTTTTCATCGGCGAGACTTTCTTGAGAGCTGACGTCATTGACGAATTTCAATACAGCAGTGACGTTAAAAAACAAACATGTGGTTCTCGCAAAGATCTCAGATAAATAACGCACGACCGGAATGACCCTGCTTCATAGACGCCGATCAGAATGATATATGAAGTGGAATAGTGCATAGTGGTACTACACCAAAGTTACGCATTTACCATCTTGAAAAGTGTACGTCACCGTTAATTCGCCTGCATTTAGCCTACTTCCTGTTATTAGACTGGTCTATCGAGCCACTTTGCTTTATGTATAACTGTCCCTAAAAACTCAATTTATTTATTCGAACGGTCTGTTTGTTTTCTTGTTAGTACAAATGATACTCGTCTCGAAATTAGTCTCTTATAGAATTTCAAAATATGACGTAATTTTTCATTTTTTTTTAACGCTGAATTGCCTGTGACTAGGTCTATCCTATTTTTTTTTTTATCTGGGTGGCCATGTTTCTTTTTATCATTTGGTTTAAAATTGGAGTATGATTTTTTTTAAACGTAGCTGAACAGACATGACGTCAATAGATTAAAATAATAATAATAACGATAATGAAAACCGCCCCACGAAAGTCGACTTCATTGCAAGACAAGTTAGATATTGATATATTAATATTAAATTACATATTGATATTAATATTAAATGGGCCGCTCTCCGTCTTGCTTTCGGGCGTTTTGAAACTTTTCTATGGTATAAAAAGTCTGAGTTACGCTTTAGATGGTTTCTTAGATTTGAATTTTTTTTCATCAAAGTTAATTTCTCTCAGAAAATTCATAAAATATTGTTTACTCCGGAAGCAACTGAGTACAAAATGTTATTATTTTTTCCGACATGCTCTGTAGGCAACCGAATCTACTCAAGGATACATTGCCATCTTAATTAAATTTATATTTTTCCAAAACTTTTTTTTCTTTCTCAAGCATGCTTTAAAGAGAAACGAGAGACCAAATACCGGGAATTTACGCAATACAATAATTCATGCTTTCATGTTCTTAAAGTCGAAGGGATTATTTTACGCTTCTTAATTAAAAAAAAATCAAAGACTCACTGCTATAAAAGTAGCTGCCTCTGCAAAGTGAGCTTGGATGCTGGATGCCGCATGTACTGTTCGTTATATCAAAAACTAGCTGCTCCCGCCATAGTGTACGACGGTAGTGGGAAGCCCTGTTGTCACACTGCCCAGTATGTTGTCGCAATGGGGGTTTTTATGCTGTTGGTGTGCAGAGTTTAATGGCCCACAGTATTCCGTCAACAATACATGTCGTAATATTTCGTTTGTTACTGATTGTTACTAATAATTTATCACGCAATTTCACGATCTCAGTCCTCCATTAACAATCGAACAAAGGGGTTCAAAGGGTTTAACGAGCGTTAACCACTCCTGGTCATCTGCCCGAAGCCCTAAGGCCCTATGTCTGCAACAGCCAGATTCCCAGTCGGTCACCCACCCAAGTATCAATCCAGCCCAATGCAATCGAACACGACGGCATTACAACAATGGTTTATAAATAAATAAACAAATTTACCACAGATGTGGAAGGGTGACAGAAGGGGTGAACCCACTATAACACTGCTCCTAAGACTACGAAATGGTGAAAAGGTGATCAAAAAAGTTAAGTATTCGTAAAGGACGTTTCAAATGCGTCTCAAGGGGTTCGTTACGGAGAAGTCTGCAAAACCCAGCAAGGGTGGACGATCCAACCGTGTCCTTGCTAAGACCTTTCCAGATCGGAACAACCCGGACTGAAAAGAAGTTACGACGACAGTTCAAATGTGAGATGGGGAAAACTAGTTTCCAGTCATGACTTCGGGTGCATGTCAAACGAGGTGCAAAATCAAAGAATGGAAGGTCAATGCTGACAAGGCCTCTAAGAATTTTAAAGACCAAGATTAGATCAAACCAAAGTCGATGGAGCTCCAACAATTCCAGGCCAGTTCGGAGCAAACGTTCTCTATGCCGGAGGTTTCTAAACCCTGGTAGGTTTTTTGTAAGCCGGCGCTGGACTTTCTCAATACGGTCGATGTCACTAACCAGGTAAGGGGACCAAACTGGAGTGGCATATTCAAGTATAGGACGTACGAAGACTTTAAACGCCCAGACCTTAGTAGGCATATCTCCAGATATAAAACAACGATGTACAATGGCTTATCTAGAATAAGCTAAGGCACAGATTTTCCTGCAGTGGAGGGATGGTTTCAGGTTACTGGAAAACCATACACCAAGGTTACACATTTCAGTGGTTGAAGGAAGTGGAGACTGATCCAGAGAATAGAGGTTACCACTGTTTGGAGTTCCAACATGGAAGGTGCAGCATTTCTGAACTGAAAGCGGCAGTTGCCACTTGCCAGGTCTTGGACCAATCTGCGACATGAAGAATCTGAGCTTCCACAGCAGGGGAGCAAGCGGGAGACGAAGATTTTTCAACAATCACTCTTAGGACTGAGATGAAAAAGGAGGAGTGTTGTCGGATATCACGCCTGGATATCACGCCTGCTTATGAATTAAAGAACGTCATGCTTGCTCCAAATGTTAATAAGAACACAACTGAGATCTATGGGGCTTGATTTTGTACGGCATATGTGATAGCACATTATTGTTGTTGAAAATTTGCAAGCTAAGGCTCGAATGTTTAATGGACGGCAGTGGGTGGGGGAGGGGGGGGGGGGGGGGGCCCCCCCCCCCCCACCAAAAAAAAAAAAAAAATTAAGATTTGTTTGTATGGCGGGAAGAAGGGTAATTAGTTAGGCTTATTTATGCAAAATTTTTTGGGTTTAAATAACAGTATGCAGTTTCTGTTACCGGCACCCTAGTTTTACTTGGCGGGACGAAAAAAAAAAAAAACATAACTACAACCACCACGAAAAACGCTGTTCTACACATATTTTGTGACGAGGCCCTGTGGTAGTCAGAATGATCACAATGTTTAGGAATTTTTATTGTTGTTAGAAATAAATGTAACTTATGGCTATTCTTTGATGGGAATGCTATGCATGCATGCAAACTGCTGAGGGCTGGTAATCGTGGCTGGCCTGTAGCAGGAGATTGTAAAAAGTGTAAAACATTAACACCTCCAATCTCATTGCACGAATGTAAAAAATAACTAGCACACTATGACGAGTAAGTACTTCAGAACATTTGTTTGTTTTGAGTTTCGTTTTGCTATTTCAAGGATTGTCATCTTAGTTACCTTTTTTGTTTTTACGGTTTCTCATATCGTGAAACACTCGTTTAAAAGTTAAAATTGAAATTTAGAATTAAAATGCAAAACTGCCTAGTGGTGTGGCTCGCCGAAAAATTAATCAGCAAAGGCATGCGGAATACTGGGAAAATCATCAGCGGTGGCGGCGTGGCGTGGCATGGCAGCACACGGGTTTACGCCGCCAGGTTGCGCATAGGCAAGGCCTGCTGAGAGAGTTGATCCAGAAGCAGCTACTATTTCAGCCGGCCTTGCGCATAGGACCGCGATCGTTTCTTCTAGCAGCTCTCTAGCAAGCCTAACGTAAGTTCCATATTGCCAATTGTAGCATAATACACTCAAATACAATTTTTACGTTCTGAGCAGTCCCACTTACATTTCATAATAAGTATTCATTAGTTTGTTAGTCCAGGTGGTCAATAGTTACGTCGATTCTTGGCCCAGAGTTGCGTCGATTCGTCTGATCGACAACGACAACCATATTGATTTCAGAGATCACAATACATGACGTCAGAGTCGGCGTATGCGCAGCCCAATTTATTTAGGAAAAGCGGTATTCGGTGATGAGGGTTCATACCATGCCGACTTCGCTTGCTAGCGTATAGGCGCTTGATTAGGTAAATCAAGCTCCAAAAAGGACTTTACAGCTTCGATTAAAATTAAAAACAGCACGTAAAGAGCTAGTTTTGCTTAAGTGGAAAAAAATGTTTTCGTTTTATTTATTTAATTTTTCTTGTAGCGCGAAAACATTATGACACTGAACTGTAAGGTTATTTACGATTTAAAATTACAAACGACGTCACAGCCTCGATTAAAATTGAGAACCGATTCTGTTTTCCTCGTCAGTCTGAACAGTGCAAACTTTTGTTGGTGGGTAGCTCTCACCCTACCCGACTTCCCTTGACACACTACGCCCCTTGACACACTACGCCCTTCCTCTTCCATCCCCCACCACTCCACAAAAATCTTGACAAAGCCTAATGCTAGCCATTCTGACACAGACGTTTGTTTTCATTATTTTTTATTTATTTATTAAATGTGGAGCTTTTAACTTGAATTTAATCTAAGCCACACATCGAGTATACGTTTCTTTATCACTAATCGAGCCCATTTGGCTCTCCGTACGTTTATTGTCTTACTGCAGATTCCGAATTCCGAAAGCACCCATTATCGCACAACGAACGAATACCCAGTTAGCCAACACAGGTTCTCTCTGTATTGTTAATCGATTCCGAAACGTCCCTTCACCGTTCATACCGCAGAAACTAAACGCCGAATAGCCCCTTTAAACACCTTCTCCTAAAAAAAAAAATTAAGAGAAGTTGTCTGAAGGGGCTGGTCGTCGTTGAGTTTCCGCGACATAACAGTGATGGGGCACTTCGTAATCGAGTTACAATCAATGAACACGAGCACAGAGCCTTTCACTAAGGAAGGAATAACAATGCTGCCAACAATGGCATGTTTGTCGTGTTGTCGACCTTTCTGACCAAAAGAACGTCTGCACGATTCATTCTTTGTTGTGTGAGTGCTGTGCTATTGTTGTCGAACTGACATCGTGAAATAGGGTGATAAAATAGGTTAGCAGTCACTTTCCTCGAAGAGATATAACAATGGCTCGGCCCGTACGACCTAGACGTTGTTATATCTCTCTCCTCGGTAAGCTGGCAGACATAGGGCCTTAGGGCTTCGTCGGGCAGATGACCGGGTACGGTTAACGCTCGCTAAAACCCTTTGACCCTTTTGGTCGGTAAGCTGGCTGATAAGCTATACCTATATTTCTTTTCACTTTCTCGACCGCTCGCGCTGTTTCACTGCTGCAGTACAAAGAATGAACACATTTTCTCTTTATCATTGCTGCCGTACGAAGAATGAATGTGCTTCCCTTGTGAAATTTGGGCACCCTGTCACCTGGGCCCAGGTGGCTTGCGTCCTTTGAATCACTCCTAATTGCAGCACTGATCCCCAACAACCAACAGTCTTGAGTCGCAAGAAGAAGCCTCGTTCATGTTATCTTTGGTTGTTGGGGGATCAGTGCCGCAATTACTGCGTTTGGATTGGGTGTCATAATAGCTACCTATCCCTGTCCGCATCCCCATCCCCACTAAATCCAATATATATATATATATACACACTAGCTGTGCCCACGCAAAGCATTTGCGTGCTAGCTGTCGAAGATATATTATTTAATCTAAGATTTCCTTAGACAAAGGAAATTTGTTTTGTCTTTGATTTACCCGTTTGATTCAAGCCACTAGATGGCTGGAAAACGAAACCGAAACAAACCACCAACAATGGTGCTAGATGGCGGTAGCTCCTAGACCAAAACACCATCACTAAGAGTAAGAAAGAAAAATGTCTTGAGTCGCACCTGAAGCGAAGTTAGGGTTAGGGTTTTAGTTGCAACCTGAAGACATATAAGTGAACAAAGTTAGCGTTTAGTCTGCAAATGGCGGAATGAGCTGCAAAGCTCAGCTTTAGCACTGAGACGCGGAAATAACACCGTTAAATGGCAGGAAGACGAAACCGAAACAAACAACCAACAAAGCTGCTAGATGGCGGTAGCCACTCTGAAACCCAAAAAAATATACACATATCTGCATTTTTTTTTTTATAACTGTTACTGTACCTTCAAAACAACCAATCCAACCCACCTCAACCCTTGCTGTCATGGTCCAACTCTCTGTAAGGTTGAGAGCCAAACTGTCCAACAATCGCGAGTTGCGATGGATTGGACTGATTGTTTTGGAAGGTACGGTTACGAGTTTATTCGTACCCAGCAGAAGGTACGTCACCAGATTTAAAATCTATAGCTAAATGCAAAATTTCAACTTTCTGTACCACATTGAGGATGTAGTTTCCTGAAATTAACTAGTACTGTAGTGGTAACTACTCTCTTAGTTAAAGAAATAACGTTATTTTACACACCTTTGTTTTTGTAAGCCTGGAAATGTCAATTTTTTTTGTTACGTTGTCAGATTTTCTCAGATGTCTGAAAAAAGCCAAACTCTCTTACCTGTTAAGACAGGCGTATCGTTGCCATGCTTGTATATACGTTATATGTATAGGATGGACGGTGATGTTGTCATTGACTTGGTGGGTGACACACTAGCGTGTGGTCGTACTTAAGCGCAAACATCAAACTATGAAAACGAAAAGGAATTGGTAAGTCCATTCAAACTTAGTAACTTGGAGAAAATTAATAAAATTGTTATCAGTATTGTGTGGTATGCGAACATTACATCCCATACTGTTGATGTTAGCTCCACCCAGGTCCTGGTTGGTTGGTTTATTTATGGAGCTAAATCTCCACGGATTCTGTATCACGAACCAAACAATAAGACTGAGGCTGAATAAAGAACGATTAGCGATCACTGTTAGAATTATCCAATTATGGATGCGCGGGTGGGTTTGTTTAAATCCGTGCCAGTAAATCGGAAGTGACGATGGCCGCATGTTAGTGTGCTGCGGCATTTTATGCTGTCCAAGTTTGGTGATACTGGAATGTACGGTCAGAGGCATTCCCGATGTCACATTCGCTGCCCGATGCTTTCCTGCTTGGCGAAGCTTCCCTGCTGGTCAGGTTGTTCTAAGTCAACGAAGTAGGAGGGGAGAGATGCAGTGCAGAGTGTTGAGTGTTGAGTGTATTATTTGCGTTTGTTGTTACCCGGGCCCAGTTTTAAACTGAGGGCTCTTTCCCAGACCCGTAAACTCATTATTGGGGTGCCCTGAAAAGACGTGCATAATCTAAAGCCTTTTTTTTTTTATACTAATAATAAGTGGCGTAGAGATAAATGAAATAATTCTTGAGGTATGGTTAGCAAACGAAGGGTCAGAGGGGGGACAGTAAGCTTCCAAACCACAATCCGTTAGATATTTTTAGATTTTTAACTCCTTCCTACAGTGTTGAGCATGAAGGTGATGGATTTTATCTCCTACCCTGCCTGCCGACGTTTGCCTTATACGAATTTGAGTTGGATTTGGAAAGTACGCTTACAGAGGTTTCTTACTGGTGCTTTTTGGTCCCATTCTACTGACTGTTGGTTTTCCTGACCAGTTTCGCTACATTAAGTCAAATCTATCTCCAATGAAAACGAAAACTGTGAATAATTCGTTTAATCGTAGAGCCTGCTCCTGTCAACAGTGGCGACGCAACGGAGGGGTGGGGTGGGAGTGGGGGCACAAACATATACCAGCCAGCCACCAGCGCTGTAGTAAGCAGTGATTTCATTCTGTAGGCTCGGACAATAGCAGTGCTCTGGCACCTATTCTCGAAAGGCAGTAGGGACGCCGGAACACAATACGATTGCCATAGCCCCCCCCCCCCCCCGTCCAGCACTATGCCTAACTACCAACTTTCTTTTAATCAGCTGGGTATTAAGGTTTTAATATTCGATTCTGACATATTTTCAGTTTTATTAATATAAACAAATGTATTAATACAAACAACTTGTATTTGTATTTTTTACTTGTATGTTTTGAGTAACGGTGAGCACGGAACAATGTTCCGAGTCAATGCCCCCCCGGTGGGGGGGGCGGCCGGGGGGGGTCGCCACCGTTGACAGGAGCAGGCTCATGCGGCTTTTTTCTTATTTATTTATGTTTTCAGAATCGCCACATCATCTACGATTTTACGAACTACTCACAGTTCTCCATTTGTTCTCATTGGAAATAGATTTGACTTGATGTAGCAAAACTGTTACTCAAGGAAAGCAACGGTTAGTAAAATCAAGAATTTCTGACAGAGACCCATACTTAAAACGTCTTAGATACAATCATATTAGTTCAGTATTAGTTTATAGAGGGCGCCACTTGTTTTATGTGGGAATTTCTACTCAGTTTTTAGCCTAAAATTACACTAAACTAATCGAAACTAGCTTATATTTAATTATGTAGCCTAGCTTAGTTGCAATTTATTTTACTTTAGCATTGGGCTGAAAAATGAGTAAAAATTACCAGATAGAACACGTGGCGCCCTCTGAAAACTCGGACTGAACTAATAAGGACGAATCTAACGTGTTTCAATAGGGACTTTTTAGAGTTTCAAATTCTCCTCCCAAACCCTATAAATTCTTGGTAAAATTGAACTAAGCTCCCAGTAAGCTTATTATTTTTTGACTAGCGGAATAGGAGATAACATCCGTCAGCTTCATGTAGAACGCTCTATGTAGAAGTTAAAAATCTCAAAATATTTAGGGATTATTGTTTGGTAGCTGGGCCACCTTCTTCTCACTCTTCGTTTGCTAACCATAGCCCAACACTAATTTTGTTTACCACTGCATGAGTGGGAGAAATTGGGGGGGGGGGGGAGCAAAAAGAGGCAAATTGTCGGACCCACAGAAATAGATTTGATTGCATGTAGCAAAACTGTTACTTAGGAAAACCAACAATCAGTAAAATGGGACCAAGAAGCTCCTGTAAGAAACACCTGTAAGCTTACTTTCCAACTTAAATTCGCATAAGGCAAACGTGGGCAGGCAGGGTATAGGAGATAAAATCCATCACTTTCATGCTCAACACTGCATGAAGGAGTTAAAAATTTAAAAATATCTTACGGATTGTTGTTTGGAAGCTTACTGTTCCCCTCTGATCATTGTTTGCTAACCATACCTCCAGCATTATTTCGTTTATCTCTACGTCTTTAGCTGGTCACAGAGGTAATATAGGGGTACCTGTAGTTGTGGTGCAGTTATGGTTATAAATAAGGGGTGATAAGAGTATTTTTGTGTTTATCCTAGTGTTTCCCATGCTCTCTTGTTTTTCTGTTTACCAGGTGTTTAGGTTAAGTAGTATTAGTTAGGTTAGCATGGGCGCATAGGCATGTAGACCTCTACAGCTCAATAAACAAATCAAATCAACGCCACTAATTATTACTAGTATATATAAAAAAAATTTAGGTTATTAAGGTCTTTTCAGGGCACCCCAATAATGAGTTTACGGGTCTTGGTAAAGAGACCTCAGTTGAAAACTTTGCACTGGGCCCGTGGAACAACAAGCGCAAATAATATGCCAACACTCAACACTTCGCACTAGCTCTCTCCTACTTCGTTGACATAGTACAACCTGACCAGCAGGAAAGCTTCGCCAAACAGGAAAGCATCCGTCAGCGAATGTGACATTGGGAATACCTCTGGCTGTACGTTCCTTTTTTTTTAATTGATACAATTTTATATTTGAATCGTGCTCATTGTTTTCCGGTCGTTCTACATGTGGCTTGTAGGTTTGTACTTAAAGGTTCCTGAAAGTTTGTACATTTATAAGTTTAGCTCCTGAAAGTTTGTATGGTTGGCACGGTCGGTGTGGTTTTACGGTGTAAGCAGGTAGGAATAGGTTAGGATTGAGCGAATGGTTTCCAAGGCCTGTAATCTTGTTAATAAAGTAAAGTACTTGCGGTGAAGGCTGAATGAATTGGACTTATGACCGACAATAAATTTGTATCACGCTATCGTATAGTAAGGTGCCACTGCACGGTGCGTCTTGCAGTTACATGCGCTGCATGTGCACTCTCCCAACAACCGCCTAATTGCAGGAGTTGGCAGAGCGCCAGCAGCTGGGTAGCGAGTTTGCTCCACTATTCACCCAGCTGCAACCGGCTCGCACCTGGTAGCCAGTCACGTGACGTAAGTCCTGAAGGGAATTCCCCCTCCCCACCGAGTATAAAACCAGGACCGCTTGGGACGAGTCTTCAGTTGGTGTTGGAGTGGCAGCCTGGAAGCTGTCTCTCTGGAGCTAAATCCAGGGTCGGTTCGAGGAAAAAACTTGATGCCGATGGCTAATATGTGATGCTATGTACAGTTCCGGTAAAAAAAAACGCCCTTTTTTGTTATATCGAGGGTCGTAATAACATTCACGGAGAAATTCAGTTATCTCGAAAACTACTGGACGGATTTTCGTGAAACAAAGACTGAAATACCTATTAGATTATCTACTGTATTACTACCCATATTAAATACTATTTTAACTGACTGAAAATAATTGGCCAAGCGAGAAAAATTTAATGATATCTGATGATATCTCGAAAACCAGTAGAAGGATTTTCGTGAAACAATGACTGAATTGCATATTATATTTTTCTGCTGAATATTGCATGTCATAGGTATAGAAATATAGCATATATCATAACAGTTAATCCAGTTTTTGTTTTATTCAATTCTATCCAGTAATTTATAATATATATTATTAGTTACCAACTCGTGTTGCTCGCTCGGCCAATTATATTTGGCTACTTACCATTATATGTAATACCTATAGAAATATAGCTGATATCATAATAAGCAACCCAGTTTTTGTTTCATTCAATTCTGTCCAGTAGTTTTCGAGATATCAACATTTTCGTTCAGAGTAACAGCATTAATCCAGCAACTTCTTCCGTATAACGAAGACGTTTTTTTTTACCGGAACTGTACATAGTCACCTAGCTATGCAATGAATAAGAATTTGGCTCGACTCGAAACTTATCGTTCACTCCCCTAGCACCTCACAAACTGAACGACATGTCTGTTAATGATGCGGTAGTTCAGCTCGTCAAGTTTTTAGTTTTTTTTTTTTTTTTACTTTTGATTTTCCCTGCAGACTAACGCCAAGCTATTAAAAGAAATGTTGTTGTTTACTTGTATAACACCATGCCGATTCTTTGCTATTCTGTAGGTGCGACAGCTGTAACAATTAGCCATTTGCTAATATTTTTGTCATCTATCATATGGAAATAAAATATATTATGTATTTAATAATGTAGTTCACTCAATGTATCTGTTGTATGTTTGTACATGTATTATAAATATTACAATTATAAAACGTACTAGGGCAGCCCCCTGTAATACGGCCGGTTTTGTAGAGCATTGTTGTGATTCCCCGTTTAAATGAAAATACTGTGATTTCCCGTTAACAGTCGCCCCAACTTTCATTAGATTTAGTTAGATCCAGGGTTAAGAGACATAGAGGCCTAAATCCCCACTACGGATGTCAATAGAATACGGATTATCTAGATTCCCACTGCTGACACTTCACACACTCACATACATGTGATTTCCCGTTAGCAGTCGCGCAAGCTTTCATTAGATTTAGTTAGGTCCAGGGAAAGCATGACGTCATCAGTACTGTGACTCTTTGTTGAAAAGCGAGTTCGAATCACTACTTACACGGACAATTAAATAGTTAGCAGTATAAGACTTCGATAATTAGCAGTGGGGAATCTCGGTGATCTGGCGACACACAAACAAACAAATATTATGATCTTAGTTATATAGATTTCACAATAGGACCTAATAATTTCTTTGGAAAATTGTTTTAAAAACTTGCTTCAAACAACTACATTTCAAACATGAATATAATTTATGTTACAAAATTCAAATGTATTCCGGAATATACATAAATACGTTAACCTAAAAATTGCAAGCAGTGCATTTTGTAAACGTTTTACAAGAATATAGCTCTGCTTATATTTTATGGAAATATATACTCTCAAATACATTTTGTTAATATATTTAGAAATACATTGTGGATAATAATAAATTTCAAAATACAATGCCAAATGCCAATGCCAATGCCAAAATACGTAGTCTGACATTAGTATTTCTCTTCCATTGTTCATGATTAAAGGGTTGTATGATCAAAGTTTCACTTTACCTGTTGAAATATACACCGATAAAAATTGATGATTTTTAAATTAAAAATCATCAATTTTTATCCGTGTACATTTTAACAAGTA
>JAHWFP010071120.1:0-18595 GCA_023313725.1 Lithobius niger
GTAGTCTGTCCTGACGGAGCTCCCGCCTGCAGTTTTTATGCCATTTATTCCTTAGCCACTACATTATCGACGGTTGCTTATACTATTGTCAGCTCTACATGCATATCAATGCCAGCTGTGTAGAAAATGCTCCCAGTTTTCGATGAAGTTTTTGCATGTTTACTGAATAACAGATGTGTTGGAATTGAAACACAACAACGTATTTCTTCAGGAGTAGCTTTCTAACAAATTATGCACAGTCCGTAGTCCACGGCATTAATACTGTAAAGGAAGAAAGTATTTGTTTAATTAAATACTTAATTAATGAATAATTAAATAAGAGCCACGTTCAACACCAGTATTTGAGAAAAAATATTAAATTAACATTTATCCCTAAAATATATACTTCCTCTTGAGTATGTGACCAATTGTCCAATATATAACATACGTACACATGTGGGGTTTCCGGCCTTCAAAACGGGGGGTGAATTGAAGCTTAATGGCGCGTCGACAGCTACGGAGTGGGTGGGTGGGAAGGGGGGTCAATACTTTTCAACCTATTCAAATTGCATTCAAGTATCTATATTTGGTAAAATTTGTACAGGGCCGTACGTAATAGTACGTGAGTGGCATACTTACGCGGCTGTTGTAAACATGTACTGCATTACGTTTTAGTCTGTAAAGTGTGGTCTAATAGAGATACATGAATGCGGTTTAAAGCATTAAAAAGGTATTAATCGCATCTTTCGAATGCTTTAAACCTCATTCGTTTATCTATATTAGGTCAAACGTTATAGACTCGAATGTAGTACTATGTATGCTTATCACACCGCCCGCGAAAGGTATATAATAGTTTTATTCTGATTTTTCTGCTTAACCATTGCCTCTACGAAAAAGTTGATAGGAATATGTTTCGTGTAAAATGTTGTTTTGAACAATTTTGCAATTCTAAGTTTTTTGATTCTGTTCTTGAGATAAATCAAAAAAACAGTTTTCCGGCCGCCATTTTTCAAGATGGCGGCCAGTATGGCGGCTTGTCAAGTTGCCCCCCCCCCCCCTTCTAGTATTGAATAACACTACCTAACTAACAGATTTCAGACGGTGGCCAAACTTTTACATTCCATGTAACTCCCAGCATGGCAGTCACACATACTAATCCACCTAAATTACAAACGTGGAAATATCAGTTTAAAGTTGAAAATAAGCGAAAAATCGAGCGGTGACTATGATACGAACCTGTAGTAAAACGGGCATAGCTCGGTCTCTGACAATGGTAGACCCTTTTAATTACCCTTGATGCAAAGAAGACATCTCTACCTTCGAATGAACCCAATTGGAGTCATCCACCTAAATTAGAAACGTCGTAATAGCAGTTGAAAATTGAAAAGTGCGAAAAATCGAACGGTGACTGTGATACCAGCCTCTAGTAAAACGGGCATAGCTCGGTCGCTAAGAATGGTGGGACCCTTTTAATTACACTTGATGCAAAGAGGACATTTCCGTCTTTCGAATGAACCTAATTGGAGTCATCCAACTGAATTTAAAAGGACGCAACAGTGGTTGAGAGTTGTAAGTTGGCAAATTGAAGCACCCATAGGCATTAAATAGACCCAAATGGTCCAAAATGGGCGTTTTTCTCGAAAACCGTTGGAGAAATGAATAAAAAGGAATGGGACATACATTATAGAGTACATTATTGCACACAACTTGCTTTTGGTACTTTAACACAAACCAGAGCTGAGCGTATTTCACGATGGCGAGGACAAATACCTATAGGGCGAAACAGCTGGAAAATTGTTGGAATTGGGTAGCCTTTGTGCCCTGACAAGCAATAGTTGTATTTCAATCACGTGCATAAACTGTATCAATGTCATAAAAGTGCGTGAAGATCGTTGATTTCAACTGACTACTATATCAAGGACACACTTCATTGTAACTTCATTGTAAGAAAGTCATTGTAAGAAAGTATATTCAGATCACCGAAGTTCAGATCACCGAAGTTCAGATCACCGAAGTTAAGCAGCATTGGCCTCGATTGGTACTTGGGTGGGTGACCTCCTGAGAATCCATTCCGGGTGTTGCAGACATAGGGCCTTAGGGCTTCGTCGGGCAGATGACCGGGTGCGGTTAACGCTCGCTAAAATCCTTTGACCCTTTGACTCCTGCATGGCTGAGGGCCGAGGCTCGTGGAATAAAACCAACCAACCAACTCCTGCATACGGCGTGGTCTGCGAGTGAGTTGGGTCGCAGTCTTTTTGCGTTACATCCAACCACTGCATGTCCGGACCCTCTCAACGGTCTCGCTCGACGGGATGCCGGTTTGCTTTCCAGGCTCCGTACAGGGCATATTCAACTCAGGGCACATTTGTTTCGGCTAGGGTCGTCCCGCTCTTCACTCTGCATCTGTGGTGTTGATGACGAGATGGTGCGTCATTTTCTTTTTGAGTGCCCCCGGTGGACGGCTCAGCGCCGTTTTGTGGTTGCCGCTGGGGTTGACCCTATGGATAAGGCCCTTGGTGTTTCGCCACACTCCTCGTTTGGTATAGGTCCCCTGCACAGGACATTAGGTTTTTGTAGGGCGACTCAGCGATTTACCTAGGGACCCAGGGTATCTCGTGCTCTCTTGTTCCCCGGCTGGCCGGTTGCAGTGTGAAGTGTATAGACGGATTGTAACTTTAGGTCTTTAGTCTTAAGTAGTTTTAAGTAGTTTTAGAGAGAGCTCATGGTGTTTTAGGCCGTTACGCTCTGTAAAGAAAATAAATAAAAAAAAAAACTCCTGCATTGTACTTGCATGGCCACTAGTTTTGGACCGGGTGCGGTTAATGCTCGCTAAAACCCTTTGACTAGCTTTGGTACTTTATCTGAAACCAGAGTTGAGCGTATTTCACGATGATGAGGATAAATACCTATGCTGCGAAACCGCTTGAAAATTGTTGGAAATGGGCGGTCTTTGTGCCCTGACAAGCAATTGTAGTCAGAAGCTGACGATGTAGACGTCTTACTCCAGGAGTTGTTGTTCGCGAAAGTTTTGTCCTCGTTTGAGATAAACACAGGTCTTGTGGACGAAGTGGTTTTCGAAGAAGTGCTAGTTGAAGCGGAAAGGCGTGGGATCCCAAGGGATGCTGTTGAAAAGTATGGTCTAAAATCATTATCAAGTGTTGTTACTGATCGCAAGCAAGATGGCGGCCGTGTGACAGTGGAGCAGGATGCGGCAAGTGACTTACAGCTAGATGATCGAGGGCAGACGAACGTAGAGACGTCCTTCAAGCAGTTGAAAAAATGTTCTCTTCAGCTGTGAAGGAGAAGAGTGTGTCGAAGCCTGATTTGGATCCAACCATGGTGAATGACAGGAATAATGGCCACAGGATTGTGGCTTTGAAGAAACTATACAGTGGGTATCTGTTGTCTGCTGATCTAACTAGGTCCCTTATTCTTCCATGTGGTGAAAAAGGGAAACCGTATCCCTTGACGCAGATGTATCTCCATGTTGAAGCTGTGGTGGGAAAGGGAGAAGTTGAAGCAGTTGACATTCTACGTTCTGGGCATGCATTCGAGGTTGCTTTGGCATCGCCAGTGGCTAAGAAAAAACTTTACAGTGCCAACATGGTTATCAATGGGTCTCCGGTGGAGATTTTTGACTTGCACAATCAGCGGGTCCATGCGAGGCTGCATTGGTTGGCGCACATCGTGACTCCAGCGGATGTGGCAGCTGCACTTAGTGACTTTGCTACGCTTGAGATGCATAGCTTTGAGCGCTTCATTGACAGGGGAGAAGAAGTCGGTGACACGGCAGTGCGTCTGGTGACTTTTCGTTTACGGCCATTCAAAACTATCGAAGATGTCCCTAGTGTCTGCGTCGTTAAGGGCATGCCGTCGCTTGTCGTTGTGGCTGATCGTCCTCCTCAACGTCTAAGATGTGGGAAGCGTGGACATTTCAGGCTCGTGTGCACGAGCCTGTACTGAATATCCTGCTCCGTGTATTATGATCCTGGGCGCCCATGCGAGGATCTTCGAGCGGCGCGGTCAGAAGTTGCGATCGAAGCAGTCAATACCAAGGGGTGCACTGTTCCTGTTGGTGCTGTGAGAATGCAGCAAGTTACTAGTAGAAGTAGTGCTTAGGGTGTGCCCAGTGCTCAATGTGTGCCCAGTGATCAGATGAATCAGAATTCATCACTCAGTACACCCCCGACTCGTCAAAGTGTAGCCACGCCAGGCGCTACCTCCAACACAGAAGCATCTGTGCAGAGACTTGTCGTCGGTGCCCAGTATGTTAGCAAATGGTCCTCAAAAGAGTTCGTTGCCAAGGACTTCGTCAGTTGTGCCTGGCAACAGTGAGAGGAGTGACACACACCTGGCCAGAAAGCAGAAGACGCGTAATCACTCCCAGGCTACTGGAAAGCAGGAGGATGTTTCTGCAGCTGCAAATATGGCGAGTGGTGAGGCTCATGTCGAGGTAAATGCTATTGGTTCGGATTTGTAAGTTCTGTTTTATAATGAAGTTGACGATCTGCAGGTTGGTCAAGAAGTGGTGGTTGATCAAATGGAAGGAGTTAGTCACGAAAAAGACCAGGTGAGTGATCTTACTTACTGCAATGACGCAGTACAGCTTGACGGTGACGGAACTCTTGCTAGCCGTGTGATTTCTGAGAAGGGCAGTGTAGATGAGTGTGTTGTTAATGTAATTGCATTTAGTCTTCATCCGGATTGGCTTAATAGTGGTTCTGTTGCGCCATCCGATGGTGCGTTGTTATACAGTAGTGGCAGAGTGGAAGAGGGAGTGGGGGTGGGTTAAGGGAGTAGCCACTTGGATTAGGTTAGGTTAGGTTAGGTGTAGGCAAAAGTTTAATTTCTTTCGGAACCACAGTTTTCTCTATTGCGTCCTGGAATGCCAGAGGCATGGTGAATAAACAACATGAAATTGAAAAACTTCTTCACCGTGTTCAAGTATAGGGGTACAAGAAAGTAACATGTCTGCCTTTGAAGGAACTGCTGCTCTTCAAAGTGATTATATCTTAAATGGGCAGGGTGTTGGGATTTTTGTCAAGTGGGCTGTTTCGTATATTTTGTGTCCAGTGTCGGTTGTGTCCCCGGGTCTGGAAACATGCGCAATACAAATTGTCATGCTTGCACAATGGATAACTGTTGTTGTTGTGCATTCTAAGGGTTCCCGTTCTAGTGGTGGGTAGCATGCGTGGTTTCAGCAATTCTCACGTCCAGTGGTAGTGTGTGGTGACTTCAATGGCCACCACTACGACTGGGGATCTGCTAGAATTGACACGAATGGTCGGCGTCTTAGTGCAGCAATTGATCAGAGTGATCTCTGTATTGTTCAATATGGGACTCCAACCTTTTCGCGGTGGCAGAGGCATGTGGTGCAGGAGTCGGTTCTAGATTTCTTTCTTTGTTCTTCAGGGTTGGAGAAGCATTTTTGCTTCTCAGTATCTGATGATCAACGGGGGAGTGATCACTTGCCCGTTGCTCTTGTGCCCCTCATTCAGGGTGCTTCGCGAAGAGTACAGAACAGGAAGAGGCCTATTGTTTCTAATGGTATTCTGGATGAGTGGCTAAAGGTTAATGGTGTTGTTTCTGCTGGATGCAATAATCGTAAGTGGGGTCAAGTGAGGCCAAGGTCACAACCACGCTGGTGGACCGCTTTGTGCTCATGTGCTATCCGTGACCGTCGACAGGCGTTTCGATGCCGGAGGAAGCATCCATGCGATGTGACCTGGTATGAATATAAGGGCACTTCGCGGAAATCTGCGTACATAATACGCTCCGAGCGGGATCAGTATCCGGAGAAAGTTTGTGGTCAGGTCTGTTCCTCCGCATCTCATACAAAAGCATGGCACATTGTCACTCAGAGTTTTGAGCATGTCACCCAAAAATGGATATATGACTCGGATAGTAGGCCAGGCACTATCTTGAGAGGCGAAGCTATGGCAGATGCATTCTGTAGCAGGTTTGCGAGCGTTTATGCCCTTCCTGCTGGTTTGCCACCCCCAGTCCCGACTGGTATTGATGGAACCCCGTCTGATTTTCCTCTGGTGGAATCAGAATTCTCGTCGGCTTTGGTGAAATGAAAAGATGGCAGCGCCCCAGGAATAGATCATATTACTTATAAATCTCTGTGTCGCCTCGGTCTGGCGTCCATTAGTAAAGGTGTTGAACTCTTCCGTAACATCTTTCAGGGTGGTCGAGTCCCAGATGCTTGGTTGTTTACTGTTGTAGTCCCTTTACACAAGCCTGGGTCTGTGAGGTCACTGGTGTCTAATTACCGGCCAATCTCTCTTGCGTTGTAGTATGGTCAACATGGGTGTGGGCCCTGGTTTGGTCAGTATGATCTGTGCTCTTCTGGATGTTCGTCAGTATGTTACCAAGGTAGGAGGCTTTTGGCCGACTGTTGCAAGCTCGAGTCGGGGTCTTCCACAAGGAAGTTGCTTAAGTCTTCTTCTCTTTGCTGTTGTCCTGGTATAAATAGGGGCATCTGACAATGTCGTTTGCTATGTGGACGACGTTGCTTTGTGGTTTGCTGGTAGTGATCCTGCCCTTTGCTGTCAGTGCACTGAAATTGATGTTGCCTGTGTCTCTGCACTTCTAGCTGCTCGGGGTCTCATCTTGGCCCTTGCGAAGATGGAGCAGGTTGTGTTCAGTTGGTCGCGTGTCAGGCACTGTGCCCCAATGACGATTTGTGTTGATGGCACTACTGTGACACAGGTTTCGTCTGTGAAGTATTTGGGTGTCCTCCTAGATGAGAGACTCGATTGGAATCTGCTCGCGTCATGACTCCGTGGGAAGATCTACTCTCGTTCTGCTGTGCTCAAGAGGCTTTCGCGGATGAAGGGTGTGCGGCGGGGCTCCCTCCGTGCTGTATATAAGACTTTCGTACATGCCATCTAGGACTATCATCTTCCTTTTTCATTTCAAGAACGTCGTCATGTCTCTATGCTTCAGACGGACGTTAATGAGTGCTTGCGGGTTGTCACAGGTTGTCTTGTGCCCACCCCAGTACAGGCACTATGGATGGAATCCTGCGAGCCGCCCCTTCTTGTTCGAGCTGCAGAGCTTCTCTGCTCCCTGGGGATGCGTAATGTCAGTAGGGGCTCTGATGACAGAGTAGGCAGAATTATGCTTGACTACTGCTCTCTTCGTCCTTCTGTGCTGGGTGTCTTGGGTCTGTTGCTGCAATGCTTCAGTGTATGTCATCTATTTCGCTGTTGCACGTGGTGCGTGCTGTAGTGTTCAGCCCCTGCGTGTGGGTTGCAGCACTAGTTGATGTGTTCACGCGGGGTGTCACAGATTCTGCAATCTTTTGTGACGCGTCCTTCTGTCGGGACAGAGGTACTGAGGGAGTTGGGGTCATCATACCGGCTCTGAAAGTTTTTTTCAGCAGGAAACTGATGACGGTGGCCTCCAGCACCATGTGTGAGCTATGTGCTATTTCCGTGGCTCTGGACGGCGCTTTGTACATGGATCTTCCACCGTTTACGATTTTCAGTGATTCGCAGGCAGCCGTAGCGGCTCTGCGCACTGCGACTGAGCATCTGGACTTTTCTGATGCCATTTTGTATGAGATTTGTCTTAAGAGCCATGCTGCATCCTGGGTATGCTTCGTCGGACTGTGGTGGGTGAGGGGACATGATGGCACTGTTGGGAACGAACAGGCTGATGGTTTGGCTAGAGCTGCAGTGAACTCTGATGGTGTTACAGTTTGCCACTCTTCCATCCTGTGGCAAGGCGCTCGTTATTACGGCGACAGTTGCTACAGGAGTGGACCGACGAGTGGTCTGCTGCTGCCACTGGTTGCTCTCTGCACACTCTTCATCCGGATTGCTCCCTTGTCTCACCACTTGACGTTCTCACGACAGGGCGAGTTATCTTCCGCCTCCGCACAGGGCACTTCCTTCTAGCTGCTCATCGTCACAGGATGGGCTGGTGCGTCTCACCAGCGTGTCCACAGTGCGGACAGGTACAGACCCCGTGTCATTTTCTCTTGGAGTGTGGTGCACTTCGGCTGAATCGCTTCAGGCTACTGCAGTACATCCATCCTGGGTTCAGTGAGGACAGTCTTCTTTCTCTTTACTCTTCCCCCAACCTTGTCATAAGACTAAGAACTGTGGCGAGTTTTGTGATTAAATCAGGTGTGCGGGTTTAGAATTAAGAGGTGGTCTCTATCTATACCCCGGGCTTCTTTCTTGTTCTTCTTTGTCCTTCTCCGTGTTCCACTCTGCTTTACTACGGTAGTAGTGTGAGATGTGTAAGGTCTGTACATGCCCGGTTGTGATTTTATCCTCTACCTCCGAGCGCGTGGCTGCGGGCCGAGGCTTGGTGTAATACATCAAATCAAATCAAACTTACGTTTATTATAGGAATGAACAATATATTTGGAACAAACACAAAATATTAATAGAAATTATAGGAAAAGTTCCAAATTCTGGGTGGTTCACACATGGCATTGAAAATATCTTTAGAGTGTCAGGAAAAAATGGCACCATAATCTTTTTGGACCAGAATAACATTCTCTTATAAAGTATCCATGGTGCCAAGAAGTAACATTCGGTGCCCACCGTATAACACATGCCCCAACACTATTGGTAAACCAGTTGAAGCCTTCTTTTGAAAGGACTGAAATGATTTTTAAAAAGCTCGGGAAAAACTTTGAAAATACTAAACGTCTTTCCCTTTGTAGAAGTGAGTCCACAAGTACTTTCCTGCCGTTCTTTTGCGGCCCTATTGACAGAAATGAGGACACAATTTATAATGATTTTTTTACCCTAAAAGACTTTTCTGACCTCTATACTTAGCTTACATTGGAATAACTGAAGTCTATATGGCAGTTTTTTCTTCCGTAATCTGACTGACGTTATTGTAGTTTAACACAATTTCTGACTAAGGCTCATATGTGCAGTGATTGCCTAAACTTTAAGTTCAAGACTAACTTTAACGTTAAGATCTTTATCTCAAAAGTTGAAATAACATAAGAGTTGAGTTAGGTTCTTTAAGAACCTGCAGTCATTCTTTAACAACCTTTTCGTACTGTAACTTAAATTTTAGAAGGAGTCGTGCTATAGTTCTCACTGCACATACGGGCGTAAGGGCGGTTGCAGACGGACCACAAAACGTGCGACACCTCGCTGAAAAAATTGCGCCGTGAGCGCGTCTGAATCGACAGTACCTGTCACACACCGCGATTTGGCTGAGGAAGACCTACCGACAAACGCAGACACATGCCACTTTGTGTGACAGCTTTAGTTAGATCCCACACATTTTACCTGATCTGCCACTGATTACGATTTTTATGCCACAAACGCTCCACAAACACCAAAGATTGCGTCTGCGATTGTGGCGCGTTTTGTGGTCCTTCTGCAACCGCCCATATTCTTGTGAACTCCCTTAACTTAAACGAATAATAATGATTAGAGTTGAGAAAAAAACGGGGTATCTTGTATTTCTTTGTACAAGGCTAGTGTGTAATGCAGACTGTCTGCTTCGTAACCAGTTACGTGAATGAATTCAAGACTAGTTCTATCCATTCAAGTTAGGGTGGGTTGCAAAAATACTTTAAAAAAGATAGGTATTACTGTAAACTCTACCATTATGTAAATAGGTTACGTAAATATGCCTATTTACCATAGGGCAGTCCTATTGCCACTGTCCATTAACAAATGTATGTACTTAGCAGTAACTTGGCAACAGAGAAAATCGTTACACCTCTACATTACGCTCCAATAACCTGCCAGTGAATGACTCAACTAAAGATCTAGGCATTTTGTTCAGGCATGACCTAAGAACATCTTCCCACTGTCGCAAAATTCGATTTAATGCTTATCAGCTGTCGCAGCTGTGGTTTAATACTGGGGACACCCATATACTTGTCTGGGCGGACAAGCAGGCACGGACTGGTCAGGGCCCCCCTCCCTTTGGTCAGGGCCCCCCGAAATTCCTCCCCACCCCAAAAGTTTTTTTTATATGCCAACGAAAATTCGGCCAATCCACGACCGTTTTCTTCCTTGACCAGAATCCTTGACCGTTTTCTTCCTTGACTGGACTTCATGGACTCTGCCAACGGTCATCCCCAGCGACCGCTCTTCTGCAGTGGTCGCTTTACCGACCGTTCCTAGCTGGCCTTTGCAGTCTTTGACCCGCTTGGACCTGTCGACCCTCTGACAGTTTCTGGTTCGTCTCCAAGACCGGATACTACTGCCTGCTTACAAGACCATCCCCAGACGACTATGAAGAGAATTTCGTTCTCTCGTTCACTGGGCCATTCCCTAGTGCTGATTTTACCAGCCGTTCATTGTGCTTCGCCTTCAGTCATCTCTTGCAATGGTCGCTCTTCAGGCTGCCTCCTGTGTGCGACCTACACCGATTTGTCTACAAGAAACTCGTTCACTGGGCCGTTTACCGGTACTACTATCACTGCCAACTGTTCGTCATCCCTTGCCTCTGGCCTTTCCTTGTAGAGGTCACTTGAAACGCCTGCTTGTGACCTACACTGTTTCGTCTACTGGACCACCTCAACACGACCACTACGACCTTCGCTGAACCTGTCGTCAGTGCTTCATTGCCCAACAGTCGCCTACCATTCATCACTGAGACCTTCAATCCCTTCAGGACTGTCGTTCGCACCAACTTCAGCCCTCGTTCGTCATCATTTGCAACTGTTCGCTGCCGTCAACCTTTGGTCGCCGATGCGGTTGCACTGATTGTTCCTACAAATCATCACTTTCTTTACAAACGTTACCGAAAAACGACTGTAGGCCACTCTTCTGCCAATTACTAGCCCTTTGCCAGACGTTTTCTCACAGACTACTACATCCTGCTGTTGCCTGATGCTTTAAGCGGCCAGTCCTCCCTACCAGCCTACTGTGCGCTTCATACACTAACCTGCACTACGAAATTTCCTCATTTTTGCTACCCTGCAAATGAACCAAGGCATTCGCCTTGAGTATTCCTTCGCTCTCAAGACTGGTTTGTCTAGGGATGTTGTACACGACCTCCGCCATTCATCACGAATGGCTGATCTACTCTTTAATCAAGAGTAGATCAGCTCTTCTGCCCTGTGCTGACCGTTCACCATCCGTTTCTTCACAGCCTGATGCATCCTACGGCATCATTACCACCTTACAGGATTGATCCTCTCTGACCATCCTGCTGAGCTCTTCAACTGCCCTTCGTCCTTCTACCACCAACAGGATTTTTGCAACCTCGTCCTTTATATCAGGCCGTAACTGTTGTTTCTTCATACTGCTTACATGATCGCGTCCATGGCATTGTTCAACGCCCCTAGATGCCATCATTTTCCAGACTGACGTCCTCTGCTGTTGCACTCTCTCCTGGATGGTCACCCTTCCACACCTTCAGCCCTTGCTTCTTCTCGTCTGTATTGCCGACCTCCTGTAGTTTCCGGACCTTCAGCCCTTGTTCCCTTGCATCCTTCACTGTCCTTCGTTTGTAGCTTTCCTGGTCGTCACGTTTTTCTTGTCCCCAATCATTCGTTGCAAGGAATTGAACAGAAGACGCACCACTACGACGGAACAACTTCATGCAACCGTAAAAATAGGCAGTTTACTTAGGCCAAAAACATGCTCGGGCAGTCACCTCCGCCATGGTTCGTTAATTCCAGAATCGTGACCACCTTCCAAGCCACTGTCTCCACTCGTTCGGCGCGGTTCCTTTTCACATCTTTGTCCCTTCTCCTTGTGCATGTTTGCCGACCATGCACAACTCTTGCAGAAACTACTGCCTCCCAAGAAAGAGGGGAAGGGGCGACCACGACTTTTCCTAGATCCTCCCTACGGTCCGACCTGATCGGACGTGCTGTTCCTCTGCTCCTGAGAAAGAGGTTAAAATGCTGTGGTCCGAGCTGCTACTGTCCCTTCTCTCTCGTTCCACGATACTCATGCCAAAGGCACACCAAGAGACGCTGTGGCCTGGGTGGCCACACCACCACACTCTTCATCTTCTGCAAGTTTTGGTGGACGTTTTCCCCACCTACGCCTGGGTTCCCCACTTTACGGCCTGTCACTGGCTGCCTAAATACGACTGGCCTTCATCGACAAGCTTCCGTTCGCAACAACCTTCACCCGTCGATCCTTCAATGACCACAAGGCCAACACTGGAACCAACAACTACGTCTCCTGTCCCATCGGGCCAAGTTCTACCCCCAACACCAGAGCCTCGTTCGCTCCAATTCGAACTCTTCATGGCCACGGAAAACTACACTCGTCTCAAAGCTTCGAATCATGTCCAAGCGCAATGCCAAACAGTGACGTTTGATTCGTTGTCCAGAAGAACCTGTTGTCCTCTCGTCCTGCTCTTCACACCGCTCATCTACTCCACCTCCATCCGTCAGTGTTAATACTCAAAACGAACCACTCTCCAAGGAAAACGTTCACATGCTCATGGATACTGCCCTTCGTTCCCTTTGCTACAAGCGCAAAGCTTTGCTTCAACATCTGCCTCCTACACTCACGACTGGGTGGCTCCTTCTTCTTCCTAGAACTGCCACCTTTGTACCAGCATGCCACTGCTTCCACACCACAGTCTTCCAATCATTCGTCTACTTACAAGGTGTCTTCACCTTCGCTCCCCCCCATGTAACATCGCTTCAAACACTGTTATTTTACCGACACCTTCAGTGCCAATCGCCATTTCGGCCCCTCCCCCTTCCAACAGCTGCAATCATGCCTCCAGTTGCACGACCGCCAACTTCTCTTTCTGCTACTACCAGTATTACAGTCGTTTTCCCTTCCTTCTCCCGCCGCATTGCTAATGGGCTCCCTACTCATCTTCCAGTTTGCCGTGTCCTCGGCCAACAACTATGGCCACTGCCATCATTCATGACTTCCGGTGGTAATGCAAAGATTTTGCTCACATGGGCTAGAATTTTGCATGTGCTTTATGGCCCAAGTGCTTAAAGCAGACTCTGAAGCCCTTCGCACAATCAATCGTCCAACTCACATCTGAGACAGCATTCCATCGCTCAGCATACACCGACCTTGCGACAGAAGCAACTCGTATTCGCTGATGAGTAGTCAGGCATGATGCCAGTTTGCTATAAAAACACTTACAATATCCACATCGCGCCTCGGCGCCTTCAACACCGTTCCATTTTGCACTTTCGCCAGGCTCATCGTTTGCATCCGACGTTCCATAATGGTCGTTCAGTTCCGCTGCGACCTCTCCCTTGAGGGCTATATCTTCGCCCTCTGATTCTGCATCAACTATGCTAGTTTCCTGCTGCCATCAAAGGCCTTGCCTCATCTTGGACCTCAATGTCCGCCGCTCCTGGTTTTCAAGATCTAAGCGCATACTTGACTTGGCAGTACACTGATGCTGCTCGGTTCATTTCCGTCTTCTGAGGAATCTCGTATTATTCTGATATTAATTATCACTAAGGAGCCAATTTCACGCTGCTTCTCTCCATTTGTTTCTACATGCAGAAGGCCTGCCACATGCTCTTTACTACGACCTCAGGATTTCGGCCCGTTCCAGACTTATCATCTCTGGATTCAGTATGACCTCATGGACTCACATTTACTTCTTCGCTTCAGCAAACCTTCAATTCCTGGTTGCGTCGTCGGTTCCACATTTCGTTCTAACGACCCTGTTTTACATCTGGCGAACTCAAGTTTTCCTTCGTCCATTCTTGCCTCAGCCACTGAGGCCCCCGGCTCCACCAAACTCTCAGTGCAATTCATCACTTTTCGTTACTACCACTAATTTGGTTCTCTAAGTAAATAAAGTTAATCGACTGGTCGACAATCTAATTCAACCAAAATTAATCTCTCGACCGCCCACGTGCCCCCTGGGACCTGCCCTCAGCTCTGCACGCACGACTGCGACCGCGACCCGCACACGGTTGCTCTTTTTACCAGCCTACCACAACCATTCGCCCGGCTCTGCTCGCTTTGCAACCGTCATTTATCATGCGTTCACCTATCTTACGGTTTCTTGTTCCCCATCTCCACCTTGAGGTCAGGGAAACGTACGCAACGACCATCTTTCTTCCTAGTTTCGTTTCGAAAAGAAATACACAATAAATAAAGAAAGAGACGCTCATTCGGCAGTCGGCACCCTTTTCTAATCACCATTCATCGAAAAACCATCATCCAGTATTCAAACACACCACCGTACGTTCACGAAGTCAAGCCAAACCTCATCACTTCATGACCGTTGAAGGTAATTCAGCTGCCTCTTCTATTGCATCCATTTGTCCTTCGCCCCCTGAACCTGTAAGCTTCCATGATGATCTTCGATCGACCTCTGGGTAGTTCCCTATTTGTTAAACAAACGGGACATCCTAGAGGGCCGCAAGAAAGAAATTTGGACTGTTCCCTGCATCCCAGAAAACTACCCTCGTTTGCCCGTCCTCACTCTTGCACTACCATCGCTTCAGGTTCACAGAATCCTTTGCTTCTGGGGCTGCCAACTCGTAGCCAGGGCGTCCGTCCCTGTGGTTCCACCACCGTAGTGACGAGCTCTGTTATAATACAATAAAGAACAGGTAATGGATATTTCGTCAGCATATAAAAACATCAATTACCAGGGGCACCTGGTTGAAATTAGTTTTTATTGCTTAACCAAAAATATAAATTACCTTTACCCGCCCTGCCTTCCCTCTTGAGTCACCATACTAACGACTGAGAGGTACGAAAGATGAAGCAAGGTCCAGCGCCAACGCTTTTATCGGAGGGCTGCATCACGCATCAT
The DNA here is from genome assembly GCA_023313725.1 of Lithobius niger. Taxonomy (NCBI): domain Eukaryota; kingdom Metazoa; phylum Arthropoda; class Chilopoda; order Lithobiomorpha; family Lithobiidae; genus Lithobius; species Lithobius niger. The sequence continues at coordinate 14,692 of JAHWFP010071120.1, forward strand.
CCGTAGGACAGGCTTCTGAGCTACTAGGTTTCTCTAGGAAAGATCCTGCATTGGAGGAAGGAATGCAATACAGAACAGGTAATATATTTTCGGTTAGGCAATAAAAACGAATTTAACCAGGTGCCCCAATTTCAACCAGGGGTGATTAGGGAATGCCTGGTAAGTTGATGCTTTTTAAAATAAAGGTTTTGTTTAATGCTACACTGATTACTACTAATGACTTGTGAAAGGAAAAGCTTGATGAAACTAGACAATGATCTTATCATAAATGCATTTTCAGAGTGTGGATTTCTACTTATGAAGAAACTTTGTATTTAAGGTAGGCTGTATTAAAGGTTCGAAAAATAGGTTCTTTGTTGGGAGTGTGTAACAATTATTTTTTGGCCTATGGAATGCATCACAATTTTATCCACTAACACTTGACAAAAACTTCGTGTGGGATTTGGAGAGAGGCGAGAAGGCAGTAAGGCCCCAGGTAAGAGGGGCCCCTCTGAGCAGTTTCCCGGAAGAAATTCAGTGGCCATCCGTGCCTGCGCACAAGGTGTGTGTAAGCCCAACCCTGAAATGTGCAAGTTGGGTGTGGTCACCGGGTCTGCTAAAAACATTGACAGAATCGAGTCGGTGCAGAGATTATTCACCAAGTCAATCCCCGGTATGAGACATCTGACGTATACCCAACGGCTGAACGTTTAAATCGGGATACCTGGACTCCCTGTCGACCTTATCCTCGCCTGGGTTTTTCGATCAGCGTCCTTTAGGTGACGCTTGGAAAACTCCCATTCTTAGTCACACGTACGCCACGATTGTTTTCGGATGGTGCTCGCAACCAATGCCGTCGGTTGATTTTCCTGCGATGACATTGTTTTGAATAAATACTGATGCAAAGCTATTTACGTTGCCTATGTCAGGGGATTGGACCCACGACCTTTGAAACCAAAGACCGAGGTCCAATCGCTGAGCCATACTGACAAGCGCCGTATGAATTTTTCGATGAATTATTGCATAACCATTCAGCCAATCGCGCAATAAAATGGCCTAAGGAAGCGTTATTTGACTCCACGTCGTGTTACACCTCATGAGAAAGATTACATTCGCACAAAGTTAGTTACACACTTTAAGTTTCTTAAGGCGTCAGCAGAAGTACTTTACATTCTTGAGCTGATATTAAACAGCAATTTCGTCAGTTAGGGCAGTAGAAGTAAAGTAGTCGGCCCTTATTTCATGCAAAAGGTTTTTAGTGCGCATCTTTTTCGGGAAGAACACACTGTAACTTTTCATCCTTTTAAAATTATATCAACTAGGGCAGCCTCCTGTATATGGCCGGTTTTGTTGACCATTGTTGTGATTTCCCGTTTGCATGAAAATACTGTGATTTTCCGAGAGCAGTCGCCCATGTTTTCATTAGATTTAGTTAGATCCAGGGCTAAGAGACATAGAGGCCCAGATCCCCATTACGGATTTCAACGGAATAACGATTATCGAGATTCCCACTACGGATATCAATAGAATACGGATAATCTATTTTCGTACTGCTGGCATTCATACACTCACATACATGTGATTACCCGTTAGCAGTCGCGCAAGCTTTCATTAGATTTAGTTAGGTCAAGAGTTAAGAGACGTAGACGATAAAGGCTTAGATCCCGATTGCATGGAAATACTGTGACTGGAAAAAAACGTGGCATCATCAGTGCTGTGCCTTTGTTGAAAAGCTAGTTCGAATCGTTATGATACGGGCAATTCAATAGTTAGCAGTATACGACTTCAATAGTTAGCAGTGGAAATCTCGGTGATCTGGGGACACACACACACAAATACACAAACAAACAAATATTATGATCTTAGTAATATAGATTTTAAGTTATACGGAGGTGAAAAGAGTGGCTTTAAGTCGACAAATACTTTACTAACAGTTACATCAATCTATATATAACTAAGATCGTATGATTTGTTTGTTTGTGTGTCGCCAGATTACTGAGATTCCCACTCCTAATTCTGTTGAAGTCGCATTGGGAATCTCGGTAATCTTAATTATTTCGTTTGTTTGTATGTCTGTCAAACAAAATTGTCTGTATAAGTAATGATTCGAACTCTTTTCAACAAAGAGGCGCAGCACAGATGACGTCATGTTTTTTTCCAGTCACAATGTTTTCATGCACAAGGGATCTAGGCCTATATGTCTCTTAACTCTGGACCTAATTAAATCTAATGAACACTTGGACGATGCTAACGGAAAATCACCTGTATGTGTGTGAGTGTGTGTCAGCAGTGGGAATCACGATAATTCGTATTCTATTGACAACAGTAGTAGGCATCTCGATAATCTTTATTCTATTGAATATTATCATACAAACGGAATCTAGGATACAACAAAATCTAATGAAAGCGTGGGACTCTTAACGGGAAATTGCAGTATTTTCATGTAAACGGGAACTCACAACAATGCTATAAAAAACCGGCTTCATTCGGGGTGCTACCTTAGTAGACTTTTAAAAACATTCATATAGTAGAGCACTAATTTTACGCCAAGAACTTTCTTCACAGTGTTAGAAAAAAGACATTACCAATTTTCAGGCAAGCCTACAAGATCTATTTAAATTTATTAAGGAAACTACTGAAGCACTTTATTCCTTTGGCAACCAGTGCGAACGATGTGGGAATCTTTCAGTCTCTTTATGTCTCATAGGCTAGAGACGCAATTCATTTCTTGTCCTCTTGGCTTGGCGGCCAAAGCACCGTCTGCTCTAATATGCTTTGCTTACTGTATAAGCAAAGTTTATAAGCATAGTTTATAAGGGTTCCCAGTAAACCTTATAAAGTTCGCTTTTCAGTCTAGTGTCAGGCTATTTCTCCAAAACTTGATGCAAAGTAGATTAATGTATCTTATTGGTGGAAATATATTCTCACCTTTCAGGAAATAGTGTGGTGGATATCATAACACCTTGAAAAAATTGCAACAAAAACCATTCCTAGTGTCTCATATCTAGAATGTCATCCTATATAATATATCCAAAATCCGCCTAAATCCGAATCCGGGAACATTCCGAAAATTCAAGATGGCGTCCAAAAATGGCGACCAAAAACACAGTGTTTTGCTTCTAGCGTGTAAACCGTTCTTCCGATTGAAAATTAACGGTTAGCAATTTTGATTAAAATAAAATTTCCTTCAAAAAAGGTTCTATTCACATTTTTGGTAAAATTAATCCTTCTTGCCAAAATTCGTTAATTAAGTTCTTTTAGGGCGTTTACGCATGTTACACATTTAACAGCGTATATAATGTGTATTACAATTCCCGAATGTAAACAGCTGCAGCACCCGTTTTAATTCGGATAAATAGATGTAATTAGGCTTAAATAAAAGATGAAGATGTATATTTTCCAACAAGGGTAATGAAACCGATTTATTTTAGTTAGGAGCTAATCTATGGCAGTTACCTACGTTGTAGCTCTTTGATTTTTGCGCCGGTTTACGGCTAGTTCCATCTTTAAAAGGCTGCAGCAGCCGTTACAATTTAGATAAATGGATGTGATTAGGGTTAGATGATATATATCTCTTCAGCTTTCATCCAAGTCTAATTACATCTATTTATCAGAATTAGAATGGTTACTGCAGCAGTTTAAAGTTAGAACTTGTGGTAAAACAGCGCCAAAAGCACAGCACTACAATATATAAAAACTATCGTAGCGTAGCTTCTAATTAATATAAATCGTTTTATTTACCCTTGTTGGAAAATATACATCTTCATCTTTCATCTAAGCCTAATCACGCCTATTTATCCGAATTATAACGGCTACTGCAGCAGTTTAAAGATGGAACTTGTGGTAAAATAGCGTAAAAAGCACAGCACTACAATCAGGGCCGTAGCTACCGGGTGGGCAGGCTGGACAACTGCTCCCGCCCCCC
>JAHWFP010071127.1:1201-11838 GCA_023313725.1 Lithobius niger
TTAGATCCTTACTCTAAACATTTAACGTTCCGTTTTTGTTTATTAATAGACTGAAGATTAAAGGATTTGTTTCTATTGTTACCATTGCCGATAGCCAGATTAGTTAAGGGTCAGCCTAGGGTCTCTTGTGTTAAACTATCAGCTTTGACCGTCAACTGCACTGTTTTACAGTTTAGCTGCAATTCTAAAAGTAACACGAATAATAAACAAAAACGGAACGTTAAATGTTTAGAGTAAGGATCTAAAAGTCAAAACCTAGAAGGGACACGGACAAGCTTTGACAGTCAGGGTCTAGGTGTAAAATTTAGTCAGTAAGAGGCTGGAAAGCATTAGACTCTTACTACCCGGAGGTCAGCAATAAATACATTTTGACGAAAAACTGGAAATCCTCCTACAATGACCCAAGTGATGATCAAGTGGTAGTATGGTTATACGTTTCCTGCTTTGCTTTACGTTGGAATTTATTATAAATTTTTCAATTTAGTAACATGCCAGCATATTCGTAGCAGAGAGCATTATGGTAATCCTCTACCATAAATCTACGAAATATAATAAAAAATTCTAAAGCATCAAAAGACAAAATTCCAAACTTCACAAAAAAATTGTGCTATTAAAGTTCCATAACAATATTCTAAGAACAAAGAAAACCTGCTACAACCGTTCATACACACGTTCAGTCCGAAGAGACTAAAACTAATCTAACCATCGGGTAGTAAGGGTCTAATGCTTTCCAGCCTCTTACTGACTAAATTTTACACCTAGACCCTAACTGTCAAAGCTTGTCCGTGTCCCTTCTAGGTTTTGACTTTTAGATCCTTACTCTAAACATTTAACGTTCCGTTTTTGTTTATTATATTATCTATTTCAGTAAACCTGCTATTTTTATACGTATTTGAGGCATAATTATTTGTTATTACTATGTAATCTCTAAGTTCTATAATTCTAAGTATATTATTAGTCTTGGATTATTCTATTGCTTTTATTCCTTCCTGTTATTTAAACAACACTTTGACCATTTTATTTTTTGTGTCTAATATATTCTTTAAGAGATGAAATTTTGGTAGTATTTGTATTATTTTCGTTATGACTAATAGTAATAAATATAACAATAATAGTAAGTATTATTAAAATTTGCTGCTTAATTCGTTTCTTTAAGCTTAAGGATAATAATATTATTGTTTTATTATATTTGTAAGCGTTGTAATGAACAGAAAGTACGTTACAAAGGTAATTTGTGACAGTTGGTGAAAACGGTCTTAGCAATCCAGCACAGAAGAACGGCTTGACGTGTACACCACAACTTACCGGTGAGGGGGGGGGGGGGGGGGCAGGCCCCCAGCCTCGTATTTGATTGATTACAGTGACAAGTAAAGCATTTGTTGCAGTTTAAAAATTCGATAAATGGGCGTTTCAAAGGCACGAGAATTCCTGAAGATGAGTTGCTTACAGGGCTGGGTGGAGGTAGGGGGTTACAGTAGCAAATATTTCTCGGACCTTATTTTCAGTTGTTTCCCTTCCTGCCTAAGATCACCGAGTTAAACCATGATGGCCGGGTCACCGGGTCACCAAGTTTCCAAGTCTGGCCGGGTCACAGGGTCCAGCCGGGTCACTGGGTCCACCGTGTCACCGGGTCCAGTCGGGTCACTGGGTCCACCGGGTCAGTGGGTCTGGATCACTTGTGCAGTCCGGGTCACCGGGTCCCGGGTCAACCTATTTCTGTGTCACCGGGTCAAAAAAAAGTGACCCGGTCCAACTCCGGTACACACTGCTGGTCTTCCGTTTGCAACATGGTACTGTTTGGTTGCTCATGTGCATGTCGATGTTTCACCGAATTAAGTTTCTTCAATCCAATTTGTACGCACACTGGCTAACAAAAACTTTCACCGAATTGAGTTTCTTCAATCCAGTTTTGCTCACACTGGCTTACAAACGCTGATTTTCGTTCGCTTCACTCACTCAATCAGCGCATCCTAGGACTCAAAAGACTGGATGCATAGGTTTAATACTTGGCACGCTGAAGCATCGTGGCCGGAAAAAATTTTTTGCTGGCTGTTAAATGTTATATTGCTTGCTGAAATCCGTTGTACGCATGGGCGTTGTTGGATGCACCGTTTGCAACACTGGTACGGTTTGTTTTCTCCTGTGTATTTCCATGTTTGACCGAATTAAGTTTCGTCAATCAAATTGTCGCTTCACTTACTCAATCAGCGACCCCGGTCATAATGCAGCCCCAATCTATTTTCTGGGCTCGAGATCCAGTTACTGACCTTTAAATGTTTCTATTGAAAGTAGGTAAATAAATACGCTTTTTGTAGAACAAAGTTGAAACCTTTAGCCCGGCGGCTTTGCCATTTTTCGTTTTCTGGGAATGGCAGAAATTAAACCGCCGGCATAACAATCAATGCCTCATTTTTGTTTTGTTTTCACTTATTGTTGCCAACCACTTTGCAAGATAGCCTTAGGGCCTTAGGGCTTCGGGCAGATGACCAGGAGTGGTTAACGCTCGTTAAACCCTTTGGTTTTTTTTTTGTTTTTTTTTTTTTTAGCAAGATAGCAATGATAAACCACGTGCTTGTGATTGTTTCTTGTTTCTTGTTTAAGAGTCTAAAAGGCCTCAAAGGTGATTGTTGCTGTGCACTTTGAAACAATTCAGCTCAGCACTGAAAGCCCGCATTTGCGAAATAAATAAGCCATTCCATCGTTTCTAGCTGCCAATTTCGAGGCCAGAAAGCTTCTGAATTAACAACGTAGCGTAGTTTGATTTTTAACTATACGCGTTTAGCAGAAACACGAATTGCTTCAACGAGTATTTATTCAGAACCGTGGCCGAAAGCCGTATGCCCTATCTACAAATAGACTAACTCACAAACATACGTACAAGCTTTCATCAAACACCAAACACCTCTCCACTCCTGCGCTCACCCATCACACCACTCACCCATCACACCACTCCTCACCGTGCACAGTTTCTTGACGCAACGCACTGACGCACAACCCCTGACCCACGGGCATAAGCACCGTTGCACTTCTCCCGCTTCTCGCCTCTGTTACTCTGCTCACTCCATCTTCAGCAAGCACGTAATACCCTCCCACCTTCTCTTTCCCATTTAGGGAAAGTTCCAGTGGGAAGAACGACAATGGAACTGACAGCACAACTTCCTAAGCGTGACATCTTGCACCATTTCGTGCCCTATCTCCTGCATCACATCTCACACTAGTGACCAGCTTCGTTCACACTGATTGCCTCGATTGCTCCAGGGAGGGGGGGGGGCAGGATACCACTAAATATAAATTTTAGACTTGCGACAAAACCCTACTATGGCACGGAATTTCGCTACTATGCTCCTGCCTTCTACACAGGACAGCAGTCTCTGGATTGTCCCTAACTCCCGTATCCACGCTGCCAAACGTTTGCGGTTCTGTATATATTTCCCTCAAACCAGGAGCACATGCTCCGGTGTCTCTTCCACCAGACATGAAGCATAATATGGTGTTCCAACCCACCTATACCGGAAGAGATGCGCACGCAGCTGGGTGTGCCCGACCCTCAACCTAGAAATTATTTTCGCATCTTGAAAACTGAGCTTATCCACACTAGACTTGAGCATACAGATCGGGTGCAATGCGTGATACCATCTAGCTACCACACCAGCATCCCAGTCCCTTTGCCACAGCAAGAGAGATCACCACTGTATAGCAGCTCGTCGCATTTTGGGGGACAATACTAGGGTCACCATTGTGCTCCCCTCCGCAACTGCTTCACGCGCCACACCATCCGCCGTTTCATTCCCTGTAACCCGACTATGACCCTTAAGCCACCGGAATTCCACTCGGCTTGTCCGAGACGCTTCCCATAATTTCCATAACACCGTGAACACTACTGGGTCAGTCACATCTAGGTTCGTTCATGCCCTTCATAGGAGCTTATTACTGGCTAGGGAATCTAAGTAAAGCGTGAACGAGGGCAATTCCAAATCAATCTCAACATCTAATGCCACCGAAAGCGCTAACAGCTCAGATAGCACACTGGACGTGACGTTTTCCACACGCCTTTTCACAGTTATCTTCAGCGACTGTATCACAATGCCTAAGCCGCCTGTTAGGGTAGCCCAACAGAACGAGGCATCACAGTAAACACTGCAGTCGGTGGCATTCGCTTCAAAGATTGGCACCAGATCCATGGGCTGAGCGGCTGGGCCTTGCAACCTGCCAGGGCGCGACCACTAATTGTGATCCCTGAGCCAGCCTCACGCAAGGTACTCCTTGCTCTGTCCGTCAAACCAGTGTAGTCATGCTAGATCCTCCCTACTGGGTCCAACAATCCCCGGCTCAAATTCTGAAGACACAGCACTACAAGGAGCTCTTTGGCCCTACAGTCGACCGGTGGTTTATTACACTCAACTCCCAACGCAGTAACTGGGGTGGAGGCAATGCAGCCTGTAACCACACGGAAACAGACATTAACCACAACTTGCAGTGCCTGCTGGTGTCGCCTGGAAGTGGCTAAAAACGGCAGATGGTAGTCCATGACTGATCACAGAAATGTCCTTTATATGGCAACAAGCGCTCCCCTCGTAACGCCTTTACCCGCACACAAGGCGTGCAACACTCCCATCCGTGCTTGCACTTCTCTTTCATTATCCTTACGTCTAACGACCAGTCTAGTGCTGAATCAAGCATGACACCTAGATATTTAACTTGCGACTTGGACGGATAACCTGGTTCTCTACACGCATACGAACCTGATCCAATACTACCGTCGTGTATCGCGTAAAGACTACGCCTCCGTCATTGCAGGAGCCAGAAACAACCGATGCACACGGAACAAGCCTTGGATACAATCTAGAGTGACCTGCGCTTGTGTCGTCAGCTGATCCAACCTATTTCCAACAAACCAAATGGCCACGTCGTCTGCATAGCAGACTATGTTGGCTGTAGCGTAAACTTGCACAAGGACCACATTAATGGCCACAGCGAATAATGTTGGGCTCAGGCAGCTCCCTTGTGGCAGCCTCTGTCAGTGGGGTCCTCTGTCGGCCAACACCCATTAATCCTAGTCACAAAAGTTCTCGTGCCTAGAAGGGCAGCAATGGTGTTTACCAGTAAGCTACTTATACCCATATTCTACAGTGACGCCTTCACCAATGCTATGGACATAGTGTCATAGGCTGCCTTGATGTCTAAAAAGACCGCAAGGACAACCTTGGCCTGTGTCCATACCTCAAGGATACTGGTAATCAGGAACAGGACCACATCCTGTGCACTGAGACTCGGCCTGTACCATATTGCACCTCAGCAAGGCACTCATAATACTCTGTATGCCAGCTCAGTCGGTGCATGACCATACACTCATAGACTTTATGTTTACACGAAAATAGTGCTTATGGGTCGATAATTGTGGACTTCAGAGCTGTTTGTCCCTGGCTTGTGCACAGGCACCAAAATCGTGAACAACCACGCAGAAGGGATAGCTGATCCATCAAGAAGCAGCTGAAACAAGGCTAGCAGCGACCGTTGCTTATCCTATGACATTTGCCGCAGAGTACCGTAACCTACGCCATTGATGCCCACGACACTCGAGTCCCTGCATTTCATTAGAGGTGCCGTAAATTCGGAAAAATCCCAAGGAACTCTCCCCGCCTGGGACACCATGTCCGAATTTGGGGCTGGCGGTGGTACACACTCGTAAAGTGGGCATTAAAGGCATCAGCCATCTTCTCCTGCCGCAAGACAACACGGTTACCTATCGTGGTTTCTCGCACTGTATCCCCATTGCTGCACTACTTACTCCTACTCCGGCCTAAAGCCTTCCATGCTTGGTGAAGTGAATTCGACTTCGGAACAGCACTACATAACCTTTCTCCGTACGATGCCTTCTCTTGCCCTAAAATGTAATGTGTTTTCGCAGACACTCCCTGGTAAGTCAACCACTGTTCATCACTTAGTACTCTGCGCCACTGCCGATAACTGCGTCTGTCACACACTGGAATGGTACACTTATTCGTCTACCATGCTGGCTGACTCGACCGCGGCAGACACCGCGACGTGACACATTTCTTTGCATTAGCAACAATCCATTCCCCAAAAATGCCACACCCAACTTCGGGACGCTTGCGTCTTGCTTGTCCACGAGTGCCAAAGACCGTGAGAAACTTGTCCTCAGTACTCACTCCTCCACGTGGACACAGCGCCACCGGAAAGTGGTCACTGCTACGCAAATCATCAGAAACCTCAAAAGTGTATGCTGCGGCCACAACGAAAACCTACAAAAAAGTCCAAGACTGACTCTTGGACGCCAGCTTGTTGCCAGCGAACAAACGTGGGAGTACCATCCTGCATGATCTCTAAATCATGTTTAGTGATAACCTCTGCTAGCCTCCGACCCCGTCCATTCACTTGTAAGGAGCCCCAATCATAATATTGACTTGAAATCCCCACCAACAATTAAAGGTACCGAGAACTGCTTAAACCATTGATACCAATCACTTACAGATGGACTGCCAGTAATATGAACAAAAACCATCGTTACCCATTGGTTCAACATAAACACTCGTATGGCAACCGCGTCAATACCTTGAACCTGCTTAATCATAGGAAATACTGTGTAGGGAACATGCCAATTTACAAAAACCGCAACCCTAACTACCGAGAATATGAAATCAGAGTTCCAGGCTGAGGCATCGAAGGCTTGCATGCCGTTTGTTTCCTGCACACTCACAATTTCAACATGTCGCAAGAACATCTCAACCTCACCCAATTTTCTTTGAACGCCACGAGCATTCCAGAAAACAATTTTATAACATAAATGAACTGCGAATTACGCAACAGGGCTCTAACTAAAGTTCCCCCTCATCTCCTGTCCACCCCCTGTACCACTGCAGCTTACAACACTCTATTATCTATGACCGAGGTGCTGGAGCTATTTAGAAGTGAACCCGCATCCTCAGACATCATCTCTACCTGCTTATGTGCTCGATCTTCTTGCACTACTGTTTCCATCTCATCTGCCAATCCAAGATCATCAAGATCTATATCAATATCATCTCCACTCCCCCTATCTTCTTCGTCAGTCTGTCCTATCGTAGACCTTTTGACACTACATAACGTTGACGCCGAAGTTGTAGACTCCCGAGAGTTTTTTGGTTTGCGTTTTCGTTTTGGTGGCGGCGTGAGCCACGGTCCATCACTCATACTCCCCTGATCTTCTTGTGCGTCATAATGCCCACCCGTCTGTCTTCCTCACCTCCGCTCTTTTGCTTGCCGCCTTCAGCTCTCAAATCTTTTTTTTGCTGCAATCCTACTTCGTCGAGACCAACCAAGAGGCAAGAGTCACTGGTGCTCAAGGTGGGATGCCCCAGCATACTCAGAACTTCGTTGCCGCCACTCTGCTGCAATCGTTACTGCTGTTGCCGTTGCTGATGCAGTTGCTGCTGTTGCGGCGGTGGGGGTCTGCGGTCTGGGCTGCTTACCACTCAACACTGCACTCACTCTATTCACTCCTGGTCGTGGCTGCTGCTGTTGCCGCGGTTGTGCTGCTAGTTGCACTATTTTCGCTTGTGCGATGGCTTGTAGATTGGGTAGCACCTGCCTCGGGTCATCGCACGTGTCGCACAACTGGCTCGAGCACATGCGACGATAATGCCCTCACCGTCCACAACGCAAGCATTGGGGCGTGCGGTCATTGACCAAGATGAGTGTTGGAGTGCCTTTTATGGATACAACGTCTGGCGCATCCTCAATCGTGTAGCCTTCCATCAGGCGGAGCATGATTTGGCGCACTGTCGTTTCACAAACTGAAATTTTTCAAACACGTGGCTCTCTAAAACTGCAATGCGTACCAGGCTTGCAGCCACCTCCTGCGGCATAATCCCATGTAGCAACCAATGGAACCTTGCCTGAACCGTTTGCTCATGCAAGTCAAACAGATCCACTGTATGACCGTTAATGTCAAGTCGAGCTTTCAACAACCTTTGCTTTGCCGCACAGGATTTTAACTCCACTTCAAACGCATAGCCTGCTCTCAGTGGACCAAGTGCAGCAATTTCATCTTCCCTCACGACACCTCCTACTGTAAGGTAAATCTGCGTAATAGGGTAGGGCCTGCCTGCCGGTGCACAAATAATTACCACTGACTTTTGCATGTTCACGTTCGTGAGTTCCCCTCCACATAGTTTTTTTAGAGACTGCAAATGCCGCGATTGTTGTCCGTTGCCCCAATCCTCTTCGTTACCTGCTTCTTCCACTTACCTATCTCCCTAACTCGTGCGTGGCTGCCCTGCTACTGCCGCGCTAAACAATTTAACAGTCTGCACTGCTAATTCTCGTCCACTTGCCTTACTCTGCTCCCCTCCTCGCATTGATTGCTTCCCTGCTGTTGGCACGGCTACCCCACCATTTTGTTTGGCCTGTTTTGTTTCCGCCATCTTCACTCTCAAAACTGTGTCAACTCCAAAGTCTCTTACACGTTGCTCACTTATACCATGCTTCTGTGCCACACGCATAACTTGCGCGAACACCTCATCCATCACTAAACCAGACTTGATCTCACAGTCTGTTAATACTTTGTTTTTGTAGCTCCACAAGGAGCGCATCTACATCGGCCGCCATAACACGCCGCCCTTGTAACAGAGACATTCACCCATCGACAATCAACGGTTTAGACGAAAGTTTGAAATCCATAGCACGTGCACCAAGAATTGTTAGGCACCGTAGCGAAGACATTTCGTTTGTAGGTGGGCGCTGGTTTCAGACCCTATTCGCACATAGTGTACATAGTGGCACTGTTGCATTAGTTTTGCCTGTAGTGTTTCTTGTATTTTGTTTGTATTAATTGTATTAGGGCGCATGACTTCGGGCCACTAGGCTCTTAATAAACCTTGAAAGACATTAGATAGAGCGAATGATGTAATGGTCCGTAGGCTCTTGTAAGTAAATAAAAGTAATAATAAAAAGAGACATAAGAATGAAAAGCTATTAAAGTGATTGTTGCTTATACTTTCTCTTTCTTTCTCTTTCGTCAAGTTCAACTGTCTTATTATGTAGATTATGTAGATACAGTTACAGCCATTACCAGAAGTCTCTCTTGGGAGAGCAGCGTCCATATAACAATCAATCAAAGACCAACAGTGTAAGTTAAATCCTCATTCAAACTTTGGCTCCAGCTGGTTGCCAAGCAACAAGCATGAGGCAACAATATAGTATCCAACATACCCTCCACATAACTAAACATTGTTTGGTATACAGGGTGTCAGAAAAGTCACGGTCATAACTTACATGGTATGTAGTACTCATCTAGACGAACAAAAAAGTCCATATAAACATAGGTCTGGAATCGACCGGTTTCCAAGATCCAGTGACCTTTGTCCTACAAAAACACGCATTTTCAGCCAACATTCAGGGGCAGCGAGCTAAATCCAGAAACATAAAAAACAATGTCTCTTAAAGACAAGTGAAATAATCCCCAGCCTGGAAATAAGCGGTGGTGTTTACCTCCTTTACCTCAAAGCGGTAGAAGCGTCTTCTTAGTATTTTGTAAGAAAGCCAGTTCACACAACAAGACACTGCGCTCCTTTGGGATTCACTCTACTACATTCAGCATGCCACACCATGCTGGCACCCGCTGGAGGCTTAAAAATAAGTAATGTCTAAGCAATGCGAAATGCTGAGTACGTGCCCCGCAAGAGACGAATTTAGTTGTGTGAAGTCACAGAGGCCAATAACTTGACCCGAGAAGCGTGCGGCACGAGCGGAGCGAGACACCACCACCACCAACTCGCTTGCTCGCTGCTGCTCCCGCCGCCTGCTCTCGTATGAAGTGACTGGCCCCTGTGCGTGAAGTCAGTGGTGTGAGGACATATCCAGCCATGATCCATTTGTGATAAGTCACTAGTTTCTTTTCCTGAGAAACCTACAAAACGAAAACTCGCTGGAAGCAAAATTATGGGAACGTAAGGAGGTATTGGTTGAATCCTGGAAAGATGCAAGGCGATTCTCCACGACATCACAACAGATGTTCAAAGTGGCCGCCATTTGCCTGAAGGCATGCCTCCGCTCTTCTGCTAAGGGATGCACGGATTCTCTCGCATAGTCCTTGGTTTTGCCTCACTTGCTGAAATGCAGCTTCAACTTGATGCCACAGTTGTGCCTCGGTTTCAATGTTTCTTGAATACACGAGTCCCTTCACGTAGCCCCAGCGTGCGGCACGAGCGGAGCGAGAGACCACCAACACCAACTCGCTTGCTCGCTGCTGCTCCCGCCGCCTGCTCTCGTCGCCTGCTTCAACTAGACTTAGATTGGACAAGTTCTTGGTTGAGAGATCGGCAGGCAAACGGAGGGGCAAAATACGAGCTGAATGTTGTTTTGGTCTATCTCATCTCTAATATAATTGCCTTTGCACAAATAGTGGCTTGATTGGGCGCTTCCCGTTAATAATCAAGTCGATTGCCGATCTAGAGTCGGTGAATATCGGTATCGGTAACTCAATCAGTTGGGCTCAAAATTCCGAGAAAAGTCCACGAATGCAGGTCGTACTTTCAGTGTTTTTCCTGTATCAAAACACTACACACTTCGACATTTATTGCACAACTATTAAAGGGCAATTACATCCATTTTGACATGCATGCTTTACTTTTGGATCA
>JAHWFP010071137.1:0-15040 GCA_023313725.1 Lithobius niger
CCTTTCTACACAATATTTTTTGATATCGTTAACACTGCGAAATGTAATTCCATCTGGGGTGCGATAGTACACATCTATCCTACCTTCCCTTTGCCCCGTCTTACGGACTACTTCTTCCCTTCTCCAATTCTTATAATCTAAAGGAGCCAATCTGGGGGGATGAGCCTACACTATTACTACGAATGATTGGTTGTGGAGGAACTTCTTCAATGGTTACTGGGGCTTCAGTCTTTTCTTCTGCGTCTGATTCTACACTAGAATTATAGTCCGATTCTGACTCTGTACCAGAACTAATGCCCTTTTCATAGTTAAATTTAGTTGCACTTTCACTGGGTTTAAGCACACTGTTAGGCCTATACTGCAAGGACCTTTTCTCCCTTCCCCGTAACTTATTCTCATCTACTTTTACATGTTTATTTTCAACAATCATGTTAGTTTGGGGACTCCACACTCTATATCCTACCGTGTGTCAACTGCATAGCCAATGAATACCCCCTCCCATGCTTTAACGTTGAGTTTATCCCTTCCCGGCTTGTTGAAGTGTACATAACACATTGCACCAGGTCTTCGTAAATGTCTGACTGATACACCTCGATCAAACAATAATGTATAAGGAACCTTAAAGCCCAATTAGCCCAATTCTTTAGGTAGGTGAATGTACATACAAATTCTGCCCAAAGATTGCGTGGCAGCGAAGTCTCGTGAAGTATTGCATGTACCCCTTCTATCAACGTGCGGTTAAATCGCTCAGCGATTCCATTCATAGCTGGTGAGTAGGCTTTGGTACGCTGGTATCTTGTACCCAACTTAAGTAAATAATCACAAAATTCACCTGAACAAAATTCCATACCTCGGTCTGTGCGGAGGCTTACAATTTTGAGGTTAAATTGTCTTTTCACTTCTTGTACGAAAGTCAACAAACGTTTGAAAAACGTCGCTTTTCTTAGCAATCAGAAACACCCATACGTAACGAGTATAATCATCAATTATCGTAGGCACATATCTACAATTACCCAAGGATACCGTGCGACTTGGTCCCCAAACATCCATGTGAAGGAGCTCGAGAGGCTTCTTACTCTGTATTGCATCAATCCCCTTAAAACTGGCCCTAGCCGATTTGGTTACCTTGCATACCTCACACTGAGGAGATTTAGGCTTCACTCCAACTTGTATACCATGTACAACCTTGGAGTTTTGTAAGTTTATCAAGCCCAAATTATGCTGATGACCAAACCTCGAGTGCCATGTTTCCACTGAAACAGACTTATCGGATTTAACTTTATCACCTACATTGAGCTTATCAACTTCGCTACTTCGTTTAGAGTCCCCCTTTTGATTCTCCTTACTTAAGCCAAAGGAACTCTTACTCGAGTCGGAGGTACAAGCTACAGCTCCATTCACATGTTTTGGTTTGACCTTAGGGGACACAACATTGCATACGCAATACAACTTGTTTGCGATTCGCTTGCCATACAGTAAGCATTCATTTGCATTATGTAAATACACACTCATATGTCCCTGAAAAATGTCAATGTGACGATGCAACCAACACTTATGAGATTTTTGCAAAAGGTCGGAATATACAAAACATTTTGTAAGTCAATAGTACATGTAACATCGCCGACTCTTACTTGAATGGTCACTTGACCGATACCAACAATTTTTGATGCGCCTTCACCAAGGCAAACTTGCTTATCTTGCACTGTTGCAAGTGAAATAAACCAATCTCTATTTGTACATATGTGGTGCGTAGCACCGGAATCCAGGTACCAATTGGGATAACCTTGTGTTACGTTTCCAAGAATCTACGCACTGGGGGTAAAATCTGCATCTTTCACAGACACTGCTGAAGAATTGATCTGTTCGTCAATACCAACATAGAAATTGCCGGCCCGGTCGCTAGTGCTGGATGGACCCCCCCTCTATTTCTTCCCCTACTTCTACCACGTCGAGGGTTGCCTCTACTGCTACTTGGGGTTTTCTCATTTGCTTGAGATGTTAGATGAGGGCAGGCCCTAACCATATGGGATTTGTCACCACAATTGAAGCACGCACGAGTGGAATTTCCACCTTGACGAAATTGTAGGCCTACTTGTTGTTCACGAGACGGTGTACGTTTATACACGTTTTGAAACATAGCTAATGCTTTCGCAAACTCGGGATCATCTGAGGCCGGCCATCACATTTGATGCAGTTGCAGTAGGCCGCTTCATTATTAATCTCGAGTATTCTGCTAGAAGTTGCTCCCTAACCTTTGAAGGAATGATATCTGCATCTTTCCAGTGATAGATCTGTTGGACAGTGTACTCTTACTCTTCGAGCAATTTTCCTAAATATTGGAATGCTATTTCTGTATCTGTGCGTGGTGCCTTAATATCAGCTAATTCAGCTGCCTTTTTGTCAACTCTGGCAAAAAATAATGCCATGGGCTCATTCTGTTCTAATTGTAAAGTAAAGAATTCACTTCTAAGTCTAGCCTCACGAGCCCTAGACACTGGCTCAAAAATAGTTTTGAATTTTTCCCACGCTTCATGTGCATCAGCCAAGTTCCCTATGACATCCTGCATTCGTGTTTCAACATTAAGGCATATTATTGCCATGGCCCTACTCTTGCAATGATTGTATCTGTCCTTCTCCTTTGCTGAGGCTGAAGCAGATAATGCCGGTTCAGTTTGGCCCACAAACGACCATAACCCCTGTTCTTGGAGTAGAAAACGACAATTGTTTTTCCAAGATTCATAATTGTTCACAGTTAATTTGGAAATGGCAATTGACCCCCCGTACTCGTCATATTTGCAAACAAAGTTACGCTACACAAGACGCACCACAGAGCTGCCTTTGTCCCAATGTCTAATACCACAGATAAATATATATTTTCATAAGTATATATAAATATATAAAGTTCTAATATATTACACAAATATATTACTTTGTTATGGCTAATGAGTACACTGGAATATTTCCTGCATTTCTCGAAAGGCATTTATGCTCCTTGAGTATCAACAGGTTAATGCTGTCTATGTCGTTATAGCGGGGGTTCTCAAAATCCACGTGGTTTCTCGTCACTAGTTTAATTTTATTTCTTAATGTTGGATTTGCTACTAAAACAAAATACGCAACATAACGAGTTCTATTTGAAGCACTGTTAGCAAAATAATTCAATGCTGCGAGCACAAAAGCCAATGCTACTACTAGACGACTAGCGTTCGTTACGATAGGCCTAACGAGTTCGTTATAACGGGGGTTTTCGCTACGACGGAAAACTGAACAAAACTCGTCCCTCGTTAAATGGTCCCACCAAAATGTTAATGTTAGGTTACCATACCGTAATTCTGGAAGACTCCTTCTTGAAATGAACGACGGCACTATCGGCAAAATAATATGCATGTCGCACAAATGTCCGTTCCACAAAACAACGCACGTCTGCTACCACTGTAGGAAATTTCCTAGTCCTACAAATTACTATTTTGTTTCAAAGAAGGTCCAGAAGAATACTTAAAGTTCAACTGTTTATTTAACAGTGACATTTTGTGTGTTTCAAAGTTACAACACTTGACCACATGGCTTAAAACAAACATGGCTTTACTACATGACTGCAGCTTGAAGCCCACACAGCCTGCATCCACACCAGAACACGAGTCAGCGTTCGCTCCATCGTAAACCGGAAGTTAACTCCCCACCAGGCTAAAGCGCTCGAAAAGCCGGATGTTTCTTTCTCCAGGCAAACATAGTGGATAATTGCCGACCAGGCTTTTCCATCGCTCTTTCCTGAACTGGTGGACAGTACATTTACTTTCAGGCTTAAAACATTCCTTGAGATCATACTATGAATAATATACACAAATTCTCTTTGCTGAGAAGAACCAACTATAGATTACTCTGTAGGCTATGTGTACAACCAACACCATCTTCCTACCAAAAAAAAACAATAAAAAGAACAAAAATCATCCTTCACAGAAGTCGGCACACAGCTGAAGTGGCCCGCGCCCGCAACAAACAACATGGTCCCTCGACTTGTTTCTGTCCCTCCTGCTGCCAGTGTACTCCGCCACCGCTGGAAAGAAAGGACGCCCACTACCTTCCTCTCGCGTCGCCAATGGGCACCACCTCCTGCTGCCGCTGCCGTTTCTCTTTCAAGTTCGGACCGTGTCAACTCGGGCACCGCAGGCAACTCAGTCATGGAGACTCGTAATTCGTCCGAAGTTTCCAACCAAACCCCACGCCTTCCCCAGCTTTACAGCCAGGAACTGTCACTGTTTCATCGCCAGTAGCATGCAAGTGTCCGGGCTTTGCGTTTCCATCACGAAAACCAAGGACCGACCCCCACCCATGCTGTCAGCGCTATCGTCTTTGCGATGGTCTATAAAAGAAGTGCAAGGTTTGTGTAACAATCTATCCAAATCGGTGGGCTCTTATCTGTAAACATCACGTCCTATCAAAACAACGTGCGGACAGAGCCCGCCGCCAACGAGCTGCTGCCGCCGCATCCGCTGCAGAGTCTTGGTCTTCTTCATCCAGTACAACCACGCCCGTCAAGAAATCTCCCGTCACTTCGTCTACGGGACACCTGTTAGCGGTTCTGCCATCATCCCAGCCAAAGAGTTCTACTAGTCCTCGTGCCAAGAAATCTAAGGTGAAGCGCTCCTTGGCCTCTTCCACCGTGACTTCCAGTTCGTCCTACGCACCGTTCATCTCGCAGTCTACAGCGGTGTTTAACTAGTCCTCTCCAGCAGAACTGCAAGACGTTCGACAACCCATCCCTGTTCCACCACCGCTCACCGGCTCAATCCCGGCTACACCAGGGACATCCGTTTCTCGTGCACCGCTTAGCATCCTCAAGAAATCAAGCATGCCAGTTAACGCGTCCGTAAGAATTAAACAGGCTTGACAACGATTTGCACCACCGGTGTCTGGCCCAAAGTCCTCCTCTGCCATTGCCCAGCCAGTAAACTCAACCACTCTCGTCACCGAGAGCCGTTCCTCGATGCCTTTGCCATCCGAAGGAACTCCGGTCGACCCTCCGCTTGCTCCCTTTCCGTCACAAACTGTACTTCGTGAAGCGCTGACCAGGGGCCTGCATCTCCTCGCCAGAGAATTGGAGAACCTCCACTTTAATATTTATTGACTTCATCCTGCAATTCGTCCAAAAATTCTCAGACGTCTACTCCAACCTTCGACAGTCTCTACCAGACCTTTCCGCCCTCCGCCACTCTGCGGCGATGGCGGACAATCTCCAGGCCGAAAATTCCATTCTTCGTGCCACCAACGAATCCCTATCCAACGAATTAGAAGTGGTCAACTGAAGATACTATTCTCAACGCCTCAATTACGCGCTCCTCAGGGCGCACTAAATTGGGTTTCGCGAATACCATCCTCCCTGCCGTGACGGGCGTATTATTGTGCACGCTCAAAAACTCTGCGCCTCGGCTCGGCACCCTCCGCCCTAGGGAGGTCTCCATCATCAGCGCCGTCTGCTTCTAAAAACTCTACGCCGTCTCCAGTTTTGGCGCATCGTGCTGCTCCCTCCCCACGACCATCGCCGTTCCGGGATCCATCCTCCACCGCACCTTCCATTCCCACGGATCCTGTGGACGCTGGCACTCCTCCGCTTCCACCTCTGGGTTTCCCCTCTGCCGAATTGGACCTTCCTTCCGCTCATGCAACACCAACTTGCCAAGTAACTGGCCTACCGATTCCCGGCTCGACGACTGCGACCGTGACTTCACCCGCCATGATGTCCGGGACAGTGCCGCCACCTGCTCCTATCCCGTCTGAGGCTTTACCTTCAGATCTTCTTCAACCATCGACTGCGACACTTTGGCAACAAGCACACATTGTCCCACCTTTTCCGGTTTTATCACGATACTCCGTTTGGCAATACGTCGATGCTTCTACTTTCTTCCCTGTCTTCCTCAGCATCCTCCGCAACGATAGAAAGGCAGAGGGCATTCTCCCCTGCTCCCCGTGGCGTTCGGCTTCCACACAGCACCGGAATAATCAGACCACTACCCTCACGGCATTTACTCTCTACAGCTTCGGTGAGAGGTCCACTCATGTCTTTACGAAAAATTCATGCGTACTCGTCTCGCCCTCCTCCATTTTTTTCTTACAATACCTCTTTTATCTTTATCCGAGAGGGCACAACCTGCTCTGTGTCCTCCGTTCTAGCCCACGTACGAACTTTACCTCCGGCGCTCTTCTTGTGCCTGGATCCGCCACATCTCTCCAGATTGTGACAACCACGACGGCGACGACCTCTGGTCTTCTGAAGTAATTATCCCTAAAGCCAAGCGAGAAGAACGAAGACAACAAAAAAAAGAGGATGAACTGGGACGTGCAGCTCGGGCACCAGACTGCAGATTATTCGTCCTACACACAAGTTTCTACCAACCGCTTTTTTGGTCCCCTGTCACGAGACGGCTCCTCCTGACATCGCCGCGCGACTCCATGAACCACTCACCACCTACCTCCGCTATGGCTCAGTTGCCTGCCGGCACGCTTCCGCTTGTGCTACGCCGACTTCTCCCGTTCTCAAGTCACCGCTCCTCCACTTCCAGCCTCCGACTTCCCACAAGGTAAGAGGATTCAATCTCTAAACTTGATCTCTTATCCTTGTTCCCGTATGATAGACCTCTGCATGCGATGATGCCTTATAACCTATATTTTTCTTAACATATCTATATGATCGTTTACCGCACTCCCGATCTCACTCTTCGAGGAACGGACATGGTGTCTAACGACGCCATCCGCCTTGCCCTCCGCTGGGCGTGCCTCCTCCTCCCTCGAGTGAAAGTGGTCGGGACAGCAGACTGGTCTTCATCAGGACACTGTGTGCCTGGGGTAGCTGCCTCGTACTACGGGAATCCATACTCGGTGTGAGAAACTGACATGATTTCGAACCTAGCCTTCCTCCGGGTGACGAAGTCTGCTAGTGTAAATAAGGTAATGTATATTTCGTCGGCTATAAAAAGACTAAAATTGCAGGGCCTGCACCTGCTTAATTTTAGTTTTTATTGCCTAACCGAAAATATATATTAACTCTGCCAAGCCTCCCCACCATGAGCTAGGTTCTGGTAGGAGGAGAAATGATGATGACCGCCGCTGCGCAGGGGTTTATATGGGCAACCCGGCGCATGCGTGGTGAGGTACAAGCCAGGCAGGGAAGGCAACTTCAACTTCTAGGGGAATCAACAGCTCTAAGGGGGAAACTGCTAGTGTAAATAAGGTGATATATATTTTCGGTTAGGCAATAAAAACTAAAATTAAGCAGGTGTAGGCCCTGCAATTTATTCTTTTTTGGTAAAATAAATTTGCTTCCAAGATTAATGCCAAGCCCTTTTCTAATGGTCCTGATATAATTAAAAATGTTTGCCTTCCAAATGTATTAAATTTAATTTAATAAAATTTAAATAAAATAAAATAATTTAAGTTAAAAAAAAAACTAGTTTGAAATAACCAGAAAATTGAAACGATTTTTTGAAATTCTGCCCTGGACCTGCATTTTTAAATAGGATTTTTGTTTCTTGGGATGGTCCAAGCACTTAATGAAGCTGATACGATTTAAAATTGTTGTTTTCTTGATGTATTAAATTAAATTTTTTTTAACTTAAATTAAAATCAAATAATTTAATTAAAATAAAAAAAAAAACTTAGGCTAAATAAGAGCATGCTTGAAGATTTTTTGCAGCACGAATGCTTACGAGTCTTAGCAAAGCTTTGCATACTTGAAGATTTTTGTAGCCCGGCTTTATTGCAGGCACTGTTGACTCCAATAGAACACACGATTTAGAAAGAAAATGGCACGTGCGGGGTTTCCAAGGATGTGATCGTTAGAAAACAGGAAACAACTTAATGATAATAAAATCCTGACATTCGTAAACAAGGAATCAACTGTAACGTATTCTGCTTAGTATATTAACATCCTAGATTGGATTTTATGGTAATATGATGCAAAATACTCAACAAAAGTTGATGTCAACAGGTAAGTGGCCCAGTAATAACGTGCGAAAATGTGTTAGCTATTCATCCAAGATATACTCAAGCACCGTTTTGCGATGATTTAAGCTACTGAAATTAATTTTCTGTTGTAAACGAGCGCCAGCGAAAAACGCCTGTTTTTCAAAAATGAAATTTTTTTTCTCGAGGCACCCAAATGCCTCACCGAGGCATATCTGGCCGTTTTTGCAATAATGGTCCGATTTCCACAAACTCTTCAACGTTTAATAGCCTGTCAAAATACAAGACTCTTGGGGAAGCCCTAATCCGAACTTTCCACCCGGAAGTACCAATAAACCACGTTTGAAGATTGACCAAAACCAACTACATCGCACTTTCATCATGGCCGCCATTATAAAATTCTGTATTTCTGTATCTTCATTTTATTCTTTTCTTTTAGGGCAAAAAGCCCAAACATATTAGCTTAGTGTATTGTATGAGGTTTGTACAGACAACCATTTTGAAGTGTGATATTTTTTATTGTGTTTGTCGGCCGCAATCCATATGGAAAATTTCCACAACGATCGAATTTTAACTTTAAACTTTTAAACGTTAAATGTTCTCTGTAACTTAATGCGTTATAGCATTCAATTAGGCTAATGTATTTAACCGCATTTATACTTTATTTATATTCTTTTACCCCCAGAAACGCTACCATAGGTCCAAACGTATAAACGCATTACGACCTGGCATTCTACCGGACACGAATTTTTCAGTGTATATATGTTTATTTTAGTTCTCCTCTGGACCTGACTGTGACCCACCGAAACCTACAAATAGCTTGATCTACTATTAAACACTAAAAGAATTCTTAAAAAGATCTGTTCAAACCAAATCCGAAAGTCAAACTGTGCAAAAAACTTCGAAATCCCCATTTTGCCCCCCTCCCCTGCCAAAACTAGTTGTGGTGTTTAACACTACAGTTTACCGTTAAAGCTTGTTTAATTTAATAGTAATGTTCTAGACATTACCCAAAGCCAAGTAATAAGCTTTAACAAGAGCCTAATCACGTTACAAACATGTAAATATTCAATCCGTAGCCAATAATACAAAATAAGGCCCATTTCCGAAAGTTCAATTGAGTGAAACTCAAAACAGGCCGATCTTTTTCCGTTTTACATGTTCCTACTCCTTCAAACGGCTCTGCACCCAGTTCCTTTGTTCATCCGACTTCTCCTCCCACTTTCCATTGTTCTCGAGGCCCTCAGCCAATCAGACCCCCGTAGCTACCCCGCGAGTCCGCGCTTACTTCCGGTAATGTGCATAAAACCTCAGCCCCAGACAGCACAGCACAGCACAGCTCACAGATCTCAAGCTAGAGACCGGTCACGCCAGTCGGGAGTGGAGACGCCATGTCCGGAGAATGCCATCCCGGGCACGATGGTAGTGGTTCGTATGTTGTAGTTTAGCTTTTGAAAGTTTAATTTAGGACCCCCATATTCTAAATTCTAGTTTAATTGTAAGCTTAACTCTCTAGCTAGAGAATATTATGGTGGAGACGCCTGTAGCGGCATCTTAGGTTTCCTCTCCCCATAACGTCAGAGTGGTTCTCTTTCTAAAAACCAAATTTTTCCAGTTTATTTTAAATGGATTTTTAATCTAAACTAAATGACGGTTTGATCTTTGTGGAAGGCAAATTGAAACAAACTGATGCCTAAGTGTAAAATTGCCGGGCTTTTTATTACTTAGAACAGTTCTCGAGGGAACTAAGGGAGGTTGATCTTTTTGTGCTTGGAAAACTTAGAAACATAACTGTGGACGGTTGATCATGTTGAAACATACTGTCAGATAGACTACTATCAGTTGCGGCTGTTTAGTCTTGCGGGTGTCTCCGGGAGCACTCATGATTTACTTTTTCTAATGTGAAAATTTAAAACTTTATTCAAACCAAGTGTGTTTGTCTGAATTTATGAAATACTAAGTGTATGTTCAAACTTGCTACTTTATGTAAATGTAAACTTGTTGCCTATTTAAATAATTGGTATTCAAAAGCTTTCGAAGCAAACTATAATGTAAAAGTGTTTTCATTCTCTGTCGCAAAAATAAAACCAGGAGTTTTAAGCTTCAGTCGTTTGCTAGACTTGATTAATTGTATTTTAGTGTAAAATTAAATATGTAGCCCATTTTTAGATTTTAGCTAGTTAAACAGTTAAATCCACCGTTGGTGGCAGCGATACCGACAGTTTAAGGTTAGGCCCCTTTAATTAGGACCGGCGCTTCATCCCCCATGCTGGGACAGTGTCCATGCTGTGTTGAATAACGTAAAAAGTCGTCATTAACACCGATTAACCTCAAGCTGAAACTCCACGTACACCAGGGAAACCGGGGGCGTTACAAGCACCTAAGCCGTCGTAGCGTCCGCCGTTACAACTGGTGGCAGCGGTGGGATGAACAGGTGCTGTTCCCGTCAAGCGTTTTCCCCCCTGCCATGCTACATGCCTAGAAGGATGCAAGCCACTTCCAACTAGATGTCTGTGGTCTAGCCAAACATGGCCACGAAGCAGATGCCTGTGACAAGCTAAAAAGTCACGAAGCAGAAGTCGTACTAAAGTTATAAAAAAGTACAACCCCCGCCGCAGCTCCAACAACTGCCGGCGCCAGGAAGCAGCCGCTGCCGCTTCCAGTAGACGTCCTCCCGTCAAGAGCCGTCTCAACCCCAACCGATGCTGTAGGAGAAGAGGCCCGAGAGGGAAACTACGCTCCGTGCAGCCAAGCCGTGGATTTTGCGTGCAACGCCGAAGTCCCGTGGATTTGACCGCCCACCAGTGACGATCGACTCCCGTGAAAATCAGTGCCGAACTTCCCGTACTACGGTGGAACGGAAGGACAGACTGACCGTACAGCGATTGTACAATTGGGTAAGTGTACATGAGATATGCTTAGAGGCCGCCAAGCCGAGTGTTGTAGTTGATAGCATTTATGCAATTTAGCTATTCATATACCAGAGTGCTGGAGGTTTTTAGAAGTGTATTTTTATATGCAATCTTACTGGATTTGGGAGAGAAGTTTTTTAAATAATTCGCTCTGCTCAAAAGTAACGTTAAATTTTAAGCGGCTGCTTTTAATTTTTGTTTCATTTATAAAGGCTTTATTTTGAAACCACGTTAACCATTAAGACTCAAAATGTCCGAAATGGAAGAATTAGATGAAATCATTCGTGATATCACAAACAAGGACTTAAAGAAGGCCTGTTTGAACTTAGGCTTTACAGTCAGTGATTCTAGAGCCGAATCCCAACAAATCTTACGAGCAGCCCTCGAAGATGGCAAACTTGATTTAAGTGAACTTTCCGATGCACTAGCTACCGCTATTGAAAGGAGAGAAGCCGCAATTTTTTCTAAAAAAGAATTAGCCGCTAAAGAAAATGAACTGTTTTTAAAAGCAGAAGAATTAAAGTTAAGAGCACTCGAAATTGCAGACGCAGAGAAAAAACGTGCTGTTGACTTATCTGAGGCCGACCGTCGTCGAACTCATGAACTAGCTTTAAGGGACCAAGATGCCCAAATTAAAGACCGTGCCAGTGCTATGGAATTAGCTAAACTGGACAAGCAGCTCGAACTAGCGAAGCTAAATGCTGCTACGTTAAATCTTAACCCCGCTCCTAAGGGAGCCAACGGTGTTCCCCCAGCTCCCCCGAATCCAGTTGCAAAACATGGTAAAGTGGCCGACATAGTTCGACTAGTAAATAGGTGGACGCCCAATACTGACATTAACAGTTTTCTTAAGATTTTCGAACGAACTTTAACTAGTCAAAAGATTCCTAAAGACCAATGGGTCACGGCGTTGCAACCCCTCGTCGGTGAGGTCTTTATTAAAGTTTGTGATCAGCTAACAGACGCTGAAATGCAGGATTACGAAATAGTCAAAAATAAATTGCTTGCCCGTTTTGTACAGACTAAAGAGTCTTTGCAAACACAATTTCGTTCTCTCGAAAAAGGTGTAGAAATGCAATTCCAGGATTATGCATTTGAGTTAGAAACTCTTTTCACTCGTTGGGTAACTTTGGCTAAGGTTAACCGTGATTACGATAAACTCGTCAATCTTGTACTTTTGGAGCAATTTTATAAATCGTGTCCAACCCATCTCAGAAAATGGATCCCTGATCAAGTCAGATTAGGAACTCTGGCCGAAGCGGCCCAGCTTTGTGACGAGTTCACAACCCGCAATAAACAGATTGCTACCGAAGCTGCCACTCGTGCAGCCAAAACACAGCCCATAGCTGTAGCGTCGAACCAAGGTTCTAAACCTACTGGTCAACAGCGTGGTCACAACCGTAACCACAACACGACAGCTAATCCGGCCGGATCTGTCAGTGTGAACGCAGATAACCCTGGAGGGAACCCTGCCATAAACTTTAGTGCTAGTGAAAAAACTAACCTAAATCAAGATCGAGTTAGGCGCTGCTACGTGTGTGATTCTCCCCAACATTTTCGTAGTAAATGCCCCGAGCTTAACTCGAAACCCCAGCAAGTAAACGCATGTTTCCCAGTTGGGAAAAATGCCAGTAAAATTCTTAAGGCTAGTACTCTGTCCGGTAGCATAGGGAAAAATAAAATTAATATTTTATGCGACTCCGGAAGCACAGTTTCGCTAGTTAGCGCCAAGCTCGCCAGAAATTGGCCACGCTTAAAGCGTAAGATTAAATGTAAAACTGCCTTGTGTAAGCAACTTTTTACCTTAGATCAAGTAAATCTAATCCTAAAGTTAGATGATGGCACAGTGTTAAAAACAGTAGCGTGCATTACACCGGTCAACAATTCGTTCTACGATGTCGTTTTGGGCGTGACAGGATTAGAATCATTAACCAAACAGCGCAGACCAGTAATCGCCACGCCCCGTGATTTTTCTCCAGTGCCAGCCGAGGTGGCTACGCCCCCCGTCAGAACCGGCCCACGTCAATCAAAGAAACGTAGAAGGCCCCGTAATCAAACCAGCCCCGCGGGATTGGTCAAGCCCCAAACCCCCACAGTGCTTTCGCCTATCGTCATTAAGTCCTCAAGCGCAGACGAAAGGGGTCTGCTAAAAACTTCGGAGGTCAACCCATTACGTGATAATGAGACCCAAGTCCCCTCCCTTGACCAAAGGATGGACTGTCGCCATCTTTGTTGGCGTAAACAATCAACGGAAAATACGTTGAAGCTGCCTCTTACAGGCAAAATAAAACGAAGTTTGTCAGCTAGTGATATAAACAAAAGTTTAGTCATGTCAGATAAACCCAAAGTTAGCGAGTTTAGCTTTGACGAATGGCTTAAGTTACGTGAGTTAACTTCCCCCAATCATAAGTTGGAAACAAGTAATTTAAAGGTTGGTAGTAAAAGTGTTCCCCCTATAAGCTTTGATTTTTTCCCAGAGTTTGGTAAAGTAAAGTTGCCTGAATTTTAATCTAAATTAAAACCAGCGTGTTAAGCAAATAAATAAACTTAAACATAGTTTTTTTCCCAGTCCCTTTTTTTTGTTAAAAGTAGGACCGATGTTTTAGTGTGAATTCTATGTCAGTCTAGGGTGGAAATAAATGCATTTATTATGGCTCTAGCACTGAATTGGTGTTTCCAATAAAACGAAGGTTTAATACCTAACCTAAAGTAGTTTTCTCTAAATTAGAGTTTTTTTTCTTGTTGCAAGTAAACCGGAAATCTAACAAAGTAAATTTCCCGTGCATGTTTTCTTTAAACAATGTGTAGTTTTTCGCTACAACCGTGGCTCCATCTAGGAGCAACCAAACCTAAAAATAGTGTATTTGCTGAATTTTAATTTTAAAACTTCAGATTCTACTGGACAAACCTGGAAAGCATCTAGTGATTGTTGCTGCATCAAGGCAGCGTTTTCGTTAAACATTTAATTGTTAAACGTTTCGTTTCAGTACAAATTGACTGAAAATTATTTTTACCTGCATTTTTAATTTTGTCATTTTGGTCAGTTGAGAGCTCATCCTGAAGTAACTCTCAGTTAATTCCCGTTTTGGCCTTCACACCTAAATTTTAATTACCTATGCTTTACTCCTTTTGTCACTATCAACGTCTCCCTGTGTGGGAGAATATTGACAAAGATTGTAACGACACTAATTAAATATTCATTAGGAATATTCTACGGGAGCTGCAACTTGTCCCCGGTTGGCTCTTCTTTAAGTTTTATACGAAATGGTTTTCTTCCCAAAAAAACTATCTGTCTCACCTCTGAGTGCGAAAGGTCAACTCTGTCGTTAAAAGGTTGTTGCGTTTTTATCCTCAAACCTCCCAGTGTTGTATTATTATGTTTAAGTTATGGGTCTTATCTCAAAATCCTTCAGTGTCATATTGCCTATGTAAACAAGTTGTTTGGTAACCTAAAACCATTCTAGTGGTATTAGTTGCTGTTAAATAGAGCCGGTGTTCTATCACGTGTTCACAGAATATTCTCTTCTAACCGCTATCGTAGCCTAGGTTGAGGGTGGACGGCAAGGTGTTTTTGGCCGTCACACAGAAAAAAAAGACGCGGCAATTGGACATAATCCGGACTTGTACGAACGATTAAGTGGCGGGACGCCTCATTTGACAGTATTCTTTTACAAAAACCCTAACTTTGTACTTTCACTTTAAAACTAGTGTGTTTCATGATAAATGTCCTTTTGCCCCATTTTCAAATACTTGTACGATATTCCTGCACCCCGCAGCGCGGACAGTATTTAGTTAATGGCTGCAAAAACAGTAATTTTAAATTGTAACTTTTATTTTACTTAAAGTTCTCTTAGCCACAAAAACGTTGGTCCCCCAAAAAGACAAAACGGCGAAGTCAACATTTATGTAAACAGTGTATTTTATTTCATGTCAATTTTGCTTATTTTTGGCGGTCTTGTTTTCTGCATATCTTGTGTGCACTAACCCCTTTATTATAGCTTTTATTCCGAGTTCTCAGGAACCCCGAGTAAAATCCTGCGTTTGGGGGCGTGTAAACGAGCGCCAGCGAAAAACGCCTGTTTTTCAAAAATGAAATTTTTTTTCTCGAGGCACCCAAATGCCTCGCCGAGGCATATCTGGCCGTTTTTGCAATAATGGTCCGATTTCCACAA
>JAHWFP010071140.1:2770-13047 GCA_023313725.1 Lithobius niger
AACTAGTGGCTTTTAATCTGCTCCACCGGGAAGCTCTCGTCAAGACGATGAATTTGGCATATTTGAACATCAAAATCAGCCAAAAATTGGAGAAGTTATCGCATGTTTACTGGATTCGAGTTTGGTTGGGATAAATCGAGTCGAGTTTGAGGAGATAGGAAACTCAATTTGAACTCGAAATTTTTGAGGCTCGCACACCCCTACTTACTTGAATGAAGAAACATGTCACCGCCACAACTACTTGGGACGAAAGCGATGGTATTGCCATTCACCACTCGGACGCGCACCATGACATCAACTGGGCAAAACGAACACAATTCCTTTTTTCAAATTCCAACAGAGATAACCGCTTTAGGGCTTTGGAACCACCCTAGCAATTGACCATTTCGTAAACCGCGGTTTAGGACATGCCTCTAATGAACCTTCGCCACCTTCATTCACTTTTTTTAATGACTGGTGCATCCTAAGATTCATTAAATCTTGGACCACAAGTGAAGTGAGTACCTAGCTTCCAGTGTGCTGTGTACAGATAGATCAGTACTACTGTGCTCAAAAGCAGCAAATTAAAAAACAGCTGGAGCAGTTATAACAAAAGCAGCGAATTAAAACGGCGAATGTGAAAACTCGTGTCATTTGTTGTATGGGAGGAGTTTTTATGGATATTTGTGCACTTTCCTGGCTTTTACGTAATAACATTCTAACAATGAACTATTTAATTTAATTCAATATTGTTAATTAAGTTTTCTTTTCATACTTGCAGGAGTTAGTAAAAACTTTGATAACTCCCGAGGCATTAGATGCTGCTATCGAACATGCCTTAGCCAATCCTACAAACTACAACTGTACATTGTCGCTGGATGGCACAATAACGAGAGAATGCGAGGTTTTTAAACAAGATAAACTTGAACAAGCTTTGTCAAAGCAGTAAGTTAGTATTGATGTGTACATAGTTATTTGTAAAATAAATAATTGAACCGTTTATATCATTGAGTTTTTTTTTTGGCACTTTTTACTTTTTGAATAAGTTAAACATCCCTCTGAGAAAGACTAAACTGCCCAACTTTGCCTGTCTCAGAATATCGTACATAAATATCATTTAACAATATTTAATAATACACCTAAAGAAGATGCAAACAAAACATTTGTTGGTAAAGGAGTGAAGATTTTACAATGAGTCATAATTGTAAAACTAAAAACTATCACTTTTTTCACCAATCAAGGAAAAAAAGTCCAATACACTTGTCAGTCCTTTTAAATATTCGGAGAAGAAATCTGCACACAGCAAACGACTTTCTCACATTGTTGTCACACAGGATTTAAATTGCACGGTTGGATGGACCACTAATCTCTACACCAACTGCCTGATTTAAATCCATCCAACCGCCCGATTTAAATCCAACCAACAGCCCGATTTAAATCCTGTGCGACAACTATGTGACAACTATGAAGTCATTTGCTACGTGTAGAGAGACTTTTCTGAAGGAGAACATTTCTTCTCCGAAAATTTAAAAGGATTGACACTGTACTGGGCTCTGTTTTCCTTGATTGGTGGAGAAAATGTTACTTTCTAGTTGTCGCCGAAATATCCGTTATTTTAGCATTCTTGTTCTCAAATGCTCTTTCTCTAGAGATTAAAGTTTATAGGCCTACTGCCAGCCTCGTAGCCTCAGTGTGCATGCGTTGGTCGCACTCGTCCTATAAAAGCGCCCACGCGCTCGCTTGTTTCATCTCTCGTTCTCTACCTTCCAACATGTGCAGACGCCTTTTACCTTTCTTGCAAATACTGCATGCTATCGGTACTGCATACTGCATACCATGTGTACTACAATACTGCATGCCATTGGATTTTCAGCCCTGTCACCCAGCATTTCGCAACCGACATCTGCTGCTTAAAACATAGATGGCTCGGACTATGGGTTCTTCGAACGACAAAGCTACTTCAAAGTCAAGCTAAAAGGCCTCATCACTGGCCGAGCAGTCGCTGTTTCCTTCTGTCGCCTTGTCAGGCTTTTCGGCGACCTGTCGCCTTTTACCAGCGCATCGCCTGCTGACTCCCCGCCGCTTCTGCCACCCCGCTCCTGTCTGTTCCTCCTGGCCCTGCGGGCGACAGTACCACTACGTCTCCCATTCCGTGTGGTCATTCGACGACTGTCGCTCCGGATTTTAAAGCTCTCCAACTGGAATTTTGCAGTCACAGCAACCTGCTCAAGTCTCGTTAAGCGACAGATGGCTTGGACAACCTGCGGTCGCTCCTCTCGATCTGTCGTTTCCAGCATACTACGACAGCACCATCTCGGCGATTCAGTCTTCACCAACTATTGGCTTGCCACTGGACCTTTCACCTGTCGTTCCAGTCTCTCCATGTGGCAGCACCATTTCCTCGACAATTATGTCGAGGTGACAGAAAATTGGCCACTGAAAATTCACCTGTAATGGACTGTTACAAACCTTTTTTACAGATTGACTGTTACAAATTTTGATTATTGTATTTTCCCTAAAACCAAAGTAAAACGACAGTGATGTCAATCTATAAAATTAAGTCTTCTGTTGCTGTTGAGTCATCGCTAGACTTTTTGTCTGTCATTCCTCACACTTCACGTGGCTGCACCATTTTATTCGTCCACTATACATTTGTGTTTCGTAATGTTGCCCTTTTCTGTTTCGGTTTACATTGACGCTGTCGTCGACAGGGTGCTTTTGTCACCCTTTTGTCCTCCCTGGCAACCCTTCTGCCTGGACATCCTATCGTCTCCCTCTCTTTAGCTCCCTGTTGTTTGGAGACTCCTGCTTGTTGCCTTGGTTATTCGCTCGGCTTTCGAATCCTCCAGTAACAGCATTTTCTAACTCACAGGGAGACTCCTTACCGCATTGAAGAACCTAGGCCAGACTTATTTTCAACTGTTTCGCAATTTTACTCGAAATGAAAGTTTCATCTCGGCACTTCTTCAATCAACCTCCCGTCCACGGACTTTGCAATCTGCCTCTGTCCCGTGGATTCATTTACAATGGATGACCAAACATCATTCACCTTTCGTCAGCTGTACGTCTGTTTCCTGACTTCTGCACTTGTTTCCGGCATTTTTAACTCTTGCATATGGAATTTTTAAGCCCACCACGGCGCGTAGAACCTCACAGCTGGATTGCCTGGCCTGGTCTGGTCTCATCCATCCTTTTGTTTTTGACACTGAACACAAAACAACGAAAGGGAAACTCTTTGAACCTGGTCTCTGTACTCGTCTTTTCACTGAACTGGTCGCTCCATTCAACTTGTCGCCATGTCACATTCCTCACCCTGTTGATCGTCGCCCATCAGTCACCACTAGACCAGCATGTTAGCAGCAGACTCTGCTAGGTCTTCACCCGGGACGTCAGATATCGCATGCTCATTGACCATCTTGGATTTCCCCAATAATGAACTGCCCCTCCCCCTCCAACTTTTTTTTCTCTTGGCTTTAATTTTATTTTAATTTCATCACCTAATGATAGACTCATGACGCACCATGCTGTTTGTCACTGAAGAATGAAGTCAGTCTTTGGCATTGTTAGTCCTACACCTTCGTCATCTTCAGACGTCCCAACAGAGTGGTCCTGTTGCCCTCTACTGTTTTTCTTTCAACTGTCGTCCTATGCTCGCCAAGGTTTTGCCTTGGCTACGCTTTCACAGTTCAGTCAAAATTGTCCCTGTTCTTTCGGTTCTTGTGGTCACCCCACGGGAGTGCCAGGTCGTAACCTGGGGTGACCGTCATGTGGTGCCCACTGCCTTTTATTGACAAGGTCTACTGTAATGCTAAAATATAGGTTATAAAACTTTCGATGGCAACTAGAAACATTAAAATGCTGGTGTGACCAGCTGATTTTTGTTTCTATTGCCTAACTGAAAATATACATTATCTATCCCCGCCCCGCCTCCCCTCTTAAGTCACCACCTGACGCTTTGATGAAGCAAGTGGGTGCCTCGGCGCTTTTATAGGAGGGGTGTGACTGACGCATGCGCACTGATGTTACGAGGCTGGTCGTAGGCCTATAAACTTTACTCTCTAGGGAAAGAGCATTCGAGAACAGAACCAGAATGATAAATATAGCCTATGTGTATTTTCGGTTAGGCAATACAAACAAAAATCAGCTGGTGACACCCAGCCTTTTAATGGTTTTACAATCATGTCTTTGAACTTCCACTGTTATTGTCACTTGCCAATTTGAAAAAAAAAAATTGTCGCAGCTAACTTACTGGCTTCCTCCCGCAGGGGCACTAACTGGGGCGGCACACAATAACTCTCGAAAACTGAGATAAAGCTACCTTGGTAAAGGGATTGTATTCCGCCCCAGAGCGTAATGCCCCAATGTTGGTTGGCTGTAGTCTCATTTATTCAAAAAGATTCGCTAATTCAAAGATGACGCTTTCGAGTACAGTTAAACCAATACCCCTTGCAACAACGAACCTGTTACAACGATGCTATTTTTGTGATTATTCAAGCAACAATGCGTGCAAAAGTGATTGTTTATAACAAAAACCGGGTATAACATTCTACTTCTAAGGACCCTTGCACATCGTAATAAGAGGTAATACTGTAAAAATATATTTTCAAAGGTTACTTACAAAGCGTCTTCTTGCTTTAAAAAATGTTAACACATTGCATAAAAAAAATGATAGGGGCAAGTGCCTATGCTCTAACTTGTGCTAAGAAAAACCTCCCTCCCCTTAAAAATGTTTTTTTTTACTGCCGTCGAAAATTTCCATTACCTGGTTTTCCTTACGTAGCGTTATCCTTCCTTTGAAGGCTCAATCTCTAGTGATGAACGTTGGCTTCCCTGCTGTGCTCGTAGTTTCCTCTTCTGTGCATGCGCGCAGGCCTCTATATAAAATGTCTGAGTCGTGGTTTGCTTCGTCTTTCTTCCTAGGGCACCACCACAAGTAGGTATTCTTTCTTGCTCTCCCTATTGGATCTTCGATCTCGGTTGATTGTCGGTCGCCTTCGGCTGTTTTCATCTGTAGCCCAAGTGTGGATAATGGACTCTCCGGTCCTCATAGTTCGTCAGGATTCCTCAGCTTCTTTCTGGCATCCAGTCTTCTATCCGTTTCAAGTTTCTGCTTGTCATGGACATGCTTCTTCCATCACTCTTCTGGACTCTACTTCCCGGAACAAACGTCATCGGCCTGGTCGCGAGCCCCTCGGCCGCCTCGCATCTCCCAGTCGGCTCCTCCTCGCCGATTTGGACGACCACCTTTTGCCAAACTGGTTCGCATTCATCTGAATCGATGACATATTTTCGACACATCCCTTCCGAGCTCCTTGCATCGTCTTCTTGATGCCCAGTTCGTCTGCCACCATGCAGTCCCTCCTCCTCGACGCACTTACCTCCATGTTTTATGCAGTTTGTAACAATCAATTAATACTCCGTGTCTAACCCCGAAAAGTTATAAATAAAACGCTGTTACGCATTACCAAATAGTCTTGCAAACCAAGAGTGGTTAAGAGCAAATTTTCAACCCTTTATATTTTGAATTTTTTACAAGTTCACCCGTCTTCTTCCTCAAGTTGATTTGTCCATGAACTTCTCTAAAACTTAGGCAGACATGCTGTTGTTGGTGTTGGGTAATTTGAACCGTGTCCTGCTGCTGTTCGGTTATTCATACTGTGAATGTTGGCTCCTATTTGTGTTGCTCACTAGGTTTGGATCTCAGCAAGCCTTGCCACTTGGAGGAAGTCTGGCGTGCGCTTCGGGGCGACACAATCTTGTTTATGTTTCGGTGGGATGGAGTGGGGAGCGTGCAGGAACTTGTAATTTTGAAAGTGTTGGAAGGTAATACTGAGCCCTCAAATGGGGTTTGAGGGGGTACTTGATTTAAGAATTATTTTGGATGCGTTAGTTTATTTCATGTTGCGTGTCGATTTTGTGGCATGTGACTTCACTTGTTTTTTTCTTACCCAGGAACTGCAGATTCGTGTTTGTGGGTGCGCTCACAAATTCGCCTTTTTGAATCCCTTATATACACTGCCTCACAGCTGGAACACGGGATGGCGTAGACTCCTCCCTTCATCGGGGGAAGATTAGTGAAAGGGATTCACTGGTCGACGTAGTTTGTTCGGCGGAGTGTGTTGATTGAGTCAGCTCGGGATAAAGGTGAGCAGATGGGTTGGTTCGAGTGTAGTAATGGTGGGGGTTTTCCCAGAGCAGGCTTGGAAAGCGGGATTTGGTCAGCAGATTTCTTTAATTGATTGAGCGGTTAAGCCTCGTCAGTGCGGACAGTGACCTGGTATTGTACTTGCGCTGAGAGACGTTGAATGGTCATCCTGGGAATTGGTTGCTGTACCCAAGTCGTTTGCAGTACGAAGGTGGGAGCTGCTCTCGCTGCTGCATTTGGGCCAGTGTACTTGGAAAACGACTCGACAGCGGTTCCTGCGTAGACTGGGTTCGAGCTGGAAAGTGTACAAGAGTCTTGGGTGGATATTTCAAGAGGGTGAGAGGTAAGTCTGTGTCTCGGTAGGTTTTTTAGGTTCGGGGGTTTCGATGGAAGCAGCAGATACCGAATTTCTTGAATACTCTTTGGACTATTTCATTTATTCCAGGTATGAAAGTAGCCACCTCGAGTAGGCTAGCTGTTTCTGTTTTTGACGGGTACTTTCTTTCCAATTCCTAGCATTTGTCTTGGCCTGATTTGTCAATTTTGCGGGGTAGCCTAATTGTAGAAATTTGTTTTGTTCTCTTGTAAGTGGACTACGCATCTTTTTAGCCTTGGAGCGATACTTGAACGAACCTGATCATTAATGTGGGAAGAGCATAGGCGGCTGAATGACCGGCTATCAGGCTTGAAGGGGGCAGAGCGGTGGTACGGTCCCTCCACGGGCCTCCAAGCAGAGAGGACTGATAGTCAAGCGAAACAGCCACACCTACGTCTGAACCGAGGTCCGTGTTCGGATCGATGAGCAAGGTAGAATTGGATGACTTACAGGTTGGAAAGTCGTAAGTTGTATCAAGGAAAAGGTGAATGCGTAAGAAGAACTTTATTGATGGTTGTTAGGGGCTCGGCCTCTCTCTCTAGCTTAGCACGGCATGGATTCTCTCCCTAAATCTCACGTAGGATTTACTGGATAGCAGTAGGTTAGGATTAAAGTTCAAATGACGGTAGAGTCCCGAAAACACACATCACTGTAAGAGTGCTTGATGGTCTGAGAGTTCAAGCCATTAGGGACTTCGCATAGCTACCTTTGTTTTCAGGAATTCTTTGCTGTCTTACGATTAGGCCTGAACAATGGCGGCCATCAGAACTACACGTCATGTAAAGGGTGACGCTTCTTGGCAAAAAAGGAAAAGAGTCTCTCAAAAAGATATCTGCGGAGGGATTTAGAGGGAGAATTTTAAGGCTAAGGAGACTGCCGGTACAATAGGGTGTGCTTAGGTTTGAATGTACAAATGCTTACAAAAGAAGGAGTTCGCCTAACAAACAAGGATACAATTAGGTGGAGATCAGCTTTAACAATGTTATGATGTTCTTACATAATCGCTTCGGCCGAAGGCTTAACATTGTTTAGCATCAAGGGCTGTACCTTTAAGTCAACAATACAGTTATGTACATTGTTGGCGAGCGGGGCTTAATTAAATAATTAAGAGTGGTCAAGCTTATAAAATGTTACACGTAAATCGTAAGGGGAAATTTAAGAGTGGGGAATCAAAGGACCAGCAGGGAATTTCCCACAAAGCCCCCCATTCCCCTTACAGTGGAATAAGGCAGTGACCACGTCACAAAATTAATTAAAACTTCGTTAGCCAGAGAGGAGGAATTAGTCATGCGACATTTAAGAAGTTACAGAAAACGTTAATCTTCTTAACTCTAAAGTTGTAATAATATATAAAGTTTAGTTATAAAACTAAGGAGCATGCTTAAAAACAGCACATAATAGTGCAGTAAACTAAACTTAGCTCAACAGCAAATTTAAAGATACTCTTATGGTTAGGTTAACTAAACTCATTACGTATTCTAGCAAGTTTTGGAGATTTTAATTACAAAGGGGACAAATTCAGTTGTGTCAAAAAGAGCTGTAACCTAGCAATATTTACTGGCCGAGTGAGCAAATCTGCCACCAAATCAGTGCCAGGGATGTACACCAACTGTAGTACCCCCTTATCTATTAAGGAGCGTAGAAACCAAACCTTTCGAGCGTAATGTTTGGTTCGCGTCCTCGAAGAGAGGCTATTAACCATAGCGATGGCAGATTGGCTATCAGAAAAAAGTTTGTATGGGTCCGTCGTTAGGCCAGGTAGTCGAAATTCAGATAAAATACCTTTCAACCACTGCAGATCTTTGGCGCACTCAGTGAGTGCCATTAACTCAGACTCAGCACTGCTGAGTGCAACCATTTTCTGTTTGGTGGTTCGCCAGACAATTAGGCAGCCCCCCGCCTTCACGACATAACCAGAAAAGCCTTTCGCATCGTGGGTGACACTCCAAGTCGCGTCCGATAGGCCAACGGGGTCGTCGTTGACGGCAAAAGGAAAACGCAAACGATAGTGCATTGTGGTACGTAAATAGCGAACAATACGCCGTGCGGCGGTCCAATGAATCTGCATCGGGTTGTGGTTATATCGTGAAAGGGTGATAACCGCATAACTAAGGTCGGGACGAGAACCAAAGGCTAAAAACAAAAGAAAGCCAATAAGTGATTGAAACAGTTTACGATCAGCGGGAGGCGAGTCGATACAATGATCAAGATTCTGCGTAGCTAAACATGGGGTGTCTACACCCTTACAGTCGGTCATGTGAAACGTATCTAAAATCTTACGAATGTAGCCAACCTGCGAGAGATATATGGCATCTGAGTGGAATTCCAGTAACAAACCAAGGTACAAGCTATTCATGGTTTCGACTATCGTAAGATGGACATTAATAGCAGAGAAAGCCTGGTCTATAAGGTCATCGGGCCCACACGCACACAAATCGTCAACATGGGCCCCGATCAAGACCAGCTCGTGTCCGACATGTTTAAAGAAGACACAAGGGTCCCACTGGCTCTGAGTGAAGCCACACTGCTCTATAACCGAACGCAACTTCAAATGCCACAATCTTCCAGATTGGCGCAGCCCGTACAGTGATTTATTTAATTTACAAACCAGAGAGGATCCCCCGGCGTTCCTATAGAAACCAGGTGGCACGCGCAAATAAATGCAGTGGTCAATTTCACCATAAAGATAGGCGGACCGTATGTCTCCTGTTCTTATCTTGTACTGCCGTTGGGCCGCAACAGCAAGTAGGAGGCGGAAAGAAGCACTACGAATAACGGGGGATGAAATCTCTCTAAAATCACGGCCGAATTTGGCAGAGCCGCCACATGCAACTAGTCTGGCCTTAAGTTTCTGGAGAGAGCCATCCTTATTATACTTGCGGGCGAAAACCCACTTAGAGGACATAACCTTTTCAACATCAGGCGGTCTCTCCACCAAATCCCAAACATGCATGTCCTCAAGAACCTGAATTTCAGCTTCCATAGCAAGTTTCCACAGCTTGGCGTCGGGGTCTCTCATAGCCTCCTTATAAGTGGTAGGGAGGGGAGCGGCCAAATTGACTGCATTGCAAAAGGCCCAAACCTCAGTAAAAGGGAAAGGCTTTCGTGAAACGCGAGTTTGGCGGACACGGAAAATAGATGGGCGTGGTTTAGCAATGTACCCCCGAAGCCGAGTAATAGGCGGAAACAAGCGACACGGCAGGGAAGATGTACACGTCGACCAATTTGGAGACTGGGGTAGAGAAGGTCCTCGTGGCAAGGGAGAAAGAGGTGGAGGAGACGTGTGAAAATGGTGTTTGGGGACAAAAGATGGCGCAGTAGCACATAACTTCGTGATTTTAGGAGTTTGGGGATAAAGTACAGCTTGAGCAATTTTTAGCTCACCGGGAGACAGAGGAGCATACGGTGGTTCAGAGTGACCATAGAGAATACCTGTAACTCCGCGTGCATGCGCTAAATGGGTTTCTCTCAAAACACTTTCACCATAAACGTCATAAGACTCATCTATCAACAACTTAATGGAAAATAAGTGGTTCTCCCGTGGACCAAACATGACTAGGTCTCTAGGCCTATTGCGTCTATTTACATAAACACCATTCGCTTGTAAGTTTGTGTTAAGCCCCGAATTGAGCAAGCGTGATGCTGAGAGCAAATTTTTAGCAGCAGCAGGGATTTCAACAACGTTTTTCAATACAACCCAACGTTTAAGTGGTCGGCCTCTTTGGTTATAGCCTTTGACCCGTAGGTCACCCACCAAAACACCAGTTGCTGTTGCAC
>JAHWFP010071149.1:0-15768 GCA_023313725.1 Lithobius niger
TTTCTCTGATGAATGGCTAGAAAATGGGTTATGCTTTAATACCCCACCCCCGATTTTTGCCAAATTAACTGCAAAAGCCAACGGGCATTTAAATGCACGATTTACAGTAGTCTTCTTAGCATATCACCACAATACAGGTATTTTACAGTGGTCTGCACTGGGGTCCCAGTTGCATTAACTGTTGCATTAACTTACATTGTCTTTGCCGTGCTGTGTTCGTTTTATTTGGAGGTGATGGAGGCCACGGCACTGGTTGTGAAGGCAGTTGGTTTCTCAAATGCAAGTATGGACGAATTTCTCTTGCTTGGCTGCCAAGCATATTGCTATATAAATGAGAACGACTATTACCACGACTCACTGGATACGCATCAGTCTGAAAATAAATACACAACAAAATTAATTGCAAAAACCAAAACTTAAGAAACCCTTACTGTCAAGTTAATAAAAGCCAGCACAGAAGATCCCACTTACAAAGAATTCGGTTTTAATGAATTATTGCTTGTAAAGAACAAATTTCCATTACCATTTTAACAGATTTAATGCTATTATTTTCCGGATATAGCGAATTATCTGTTATAAAGAATCTTGTTCACTGGCCCTTTAAATTCTATATAAGCAGTATCGACTGCATTTAGCTGCGGCTATAAGTATTTTAATTTCCCACCCCAAATTGTAAGCGGGAAAATGAATTCCTTCAGTTGTTTTCACATGGTAACTTCATTTTATTAGATTAGAAATCACAGCTAAATTGTCGTAAATCTATATACCTAAGATCGTAAGATTTGTTTGTTTGTTTGTGTCGCCAGATTACCGAGATTCCAACTAACTCTAATGAAAGCTTGGGCGAGTGCTAACGGGAAATCACATGTATGTGTGTGTCAAACGGAATTGTCTGTACAAGTAATTATTCTAACTCTCCTTTTCAATAAAGAGGCACAGTACTGTTGACGTTATGTTTTTTCCAGTCACAATATTTTCATGCAAACGAAATCTAGGCCTCTGTCTCTTAACACTTTGTTTAACATATCTCTATAAAACCGGCCATACACAGGCCAGGAAATCACAGTATTTCATCCGAACGGGAAATCGCAACAATGCTATATAAAACCGGCGATGTACAGGGAGGCTGCCCTAGTAACCTTTGAAAATGGTTCCAGGAGTATGTTGTACACTTTGATTCTTGCCGTACGATTCCTTCACATTTCGAAGTTTGACTATCGTTATTTTAATTGTAACTGTTATTTATTATGCTCCTGCGAGCAAAATAAATAACTACAGTTTTCTTCTAAATTTCATCTTGGTCTACTCCAAATGAACAGCATTAAAATAATGTAACAATAGGGTCCTGTATTAAACAGCCTATTTAAAGGTGTCCCATGCCATGTAACATTAACCTTACTTAGCTCCCCTAGGGAATTTAGGGTAGGCTCCAGTAGGTCTGGACCCGTGGAGCCTCACTAGTGGACGCGAGGAACCATGCGAGGTTCCACGCGTCCAGACACTGTAAGTGTTTGAAACATCCAGTTCACCGTGTCTGTTATGACGTTACTCTGCTTGGCGTTTTCCGGTCGTGAATCGCGTTGTCTGTTTTGAAGGTTGGTGATGGTTAGAAATTAATTTTAACTTTGAATTAGGTTACATTTTAGGAGAAGGATGATCTAATACACTAAATTTGTGAATAAATGAGAATAAAGCCATTGTGTTAATGCATGATTGAACCCAGATCACGCACGTGAATAATGAACTTTTCCACAATGGATTTAGGTCTAAACGCTTAACCCCAAAAAATACATTAAGGTCAGAAATCTTGTAGTAGCTTTGTTAACGCCTCTCCACTTTTTTATCAAATTAATTTTAGCCAACCGTGGGCGTTTAATAGGCGATTTACGGAGTAATAGGAATCGAGTACAATACGGGAAGCTACAAGGGCAGCCGAATTCGAATGCTAAATTGGTTGGAACATATTCAAATGCTCAAGTGGTCTGAGAGAAAGATGTAGTTAAAAGTCCGACCATCCTCAAAGCCTGACGTAGACATCTGAGGTATATCGAAAATTTGCAGGACAGAGTGGTGTCCTTGAAGTGAATTTATCCAAACTTTTTGGTGTTATTTTTATAACGAGTCGATGTTTTCACAATATGGACCTTAATGACATATTTCTAGTTTCAAGTCATTGTATTTGTATTTTACATTTGTTGTTTCTTGTTTTTTCTTAACTTCTACAAACAGCAATAAATTATGGTTTAAGTTACTAAAATTCGGTTTAAATTTTTCATTTTGAAATATGTATTGGTGAGGGATGAAACTCTTCCTTTTGTTTTAGAAGATTTTTGGGTTTTCTCCACTGATTTCTTTAACATTTTTGGTTTAAGACCTAGGTTTTGAACTTTCTTGGAAAACTTGATACTTTTTTCGTTCGAGTTTTGAACTGTGTCGCGGGTTGCAACTTCACCTCTCCGTTCCTGCCTTTTCAGGTGCTCGAGAGCACTCCAAGTTGGAGAGGGGGATTTGTTGTTGGTACGACGTCACTCCGCGATTGTGACATGAGCAAGAACAGGGACCCAAAAGCAGAATTTTTTGCCATTGTCTGCGACACCAATTATCAGGAATATTTATCGGCCATATTTATTGGTTTTTACTGAATAACTTTTCAGCGCTTCATCCTATTGGTCTGGCTCTTCCATTAACGGAAAGGTCTCGTCGAGACGATTAAAATGGTGTATTGAAATGTCCAAATCAGTCAAAAATTGACGAAACAGCAGAAATTTGGTCAAAACGGCCATTTTTGTCTGCAACTGTGCCAGATTATCTGCGACATAGTCGCACGTCGTACCCCTTTCTGCCTCCAGGCACAGAGATATAACATATTAGCTTGATTTTGCACGATTTAATATTAATTGGTCACCTTTGTCTCTTTTATATTCTTATAATTTGGAAGATTCTAATTATATAGGCTCCTGTGTTATAATATTATTTATTTATTTATTTATTTGCCGTACACAAGGTACCAACTTAGAATAAAAAAAATAAAAAACATAACTGACAACAGAAACAAAATACAAGAGATGAGGAGGAACATCTGAGGGAACCAAAGCCCCAGGGCCAGGAAATTAGGGCAGCACATTACTCTCAGTATCTTGCAGGACAGCCATCCCCTGAACAAGATCATAGGCCCGCTGCCGCAAAGACCTCAGGTCTGTTGGTGACCTCAACTCACACCAACCACCAAGTTCAAGCAGACCTTTAGCAATCATGCCTCCAAGTCCGCTGCCCCCGCCCTCAGGGCCACTCCTACACGCCTTTGCCAGCCTGTTCCCAGAAGCAAGAATAGCTCCCCAAAGGTAGCCTGCTTAAAAAAAAACAGCAAGGTCAAGCGTGACCATCTTGCCATCCCAGTAAGCTTGATGATTGTGAATTTGTCGAGGTAAGTGCTGAACTCTCTTGATAGCTCCGGTGGTAAACAATGGCAGCTCCATCGCAGTTGCTTTCCGGAAGCTGACACAAGTAACCATGCCATACAGGTCAGTTGCACGGGTCTTCAGTAGCTGTACTTTGCATTCTTCTGAAGCAAAACTGCAAGTGTGAAGCACGGTGCTGGCCGCCTTACACAATTCTCTACGGACCTTTCTTAAGTGGTCATTGTCTGAAAGGTCGGCTGCAAGCTCCACTCCAAGATAGCGAAAGCTAGTCACCCACGACAGTGTGTCATTAATCATTAGGGGGGGGGGGGGGGGGGTTGAAATCATCGCCTCCGCCAAACAGAAATTAATTGTGTACTATTTAATTTTCATTTCTGTGTAACTTATGCAAATCACCTTGTGCCTTAAATACGCCGGCACGCTCACAAGCATGGACTAATCCGAGTTGTGTCTTAGACATTTGATTCTCCACAAAGGGATGTAGTGTGTCTCTGTTTTCTCGTCTCGCTGCTGCAGGGCGAGCTCCGTCAATGTTTGCTGTTTGCTGCCTTCCGTCACTTCACCAGTCTCGGTCTAGTCAACACCTTCCTGTTCTCCTTGCTACTACTGTAAGTTGTGGAATTAAGAACTATTTAGTTTATCAACTTCCCTTCTACAAAACTGAGGGGGAAGAAACCAACTTAAACTGTTGTGTTAATCGTAAACCCCGCGTAACGAAACTTCATTGTACAGTATAACCTCAATTATTTGTACTAATTGGGATCGAAGGGTGTTCGGATAATCAAAAATTCGGATAATACAATTTACATGCAAAATAAGAGGAAACTTTTTTATTTACTCAGCCTTAGTGTTTGTGAACTATGCTCGATTGTATGAGACTATTGAAAAGAAAATTTTGCATGAAATGACTCTAGGAACATAAATATAGCAAAGTCAAAGTCAATATAGCAAAGTTTTCCTTCTCTAAAACATGGCAAATTTCTGAATATTTTGTAAAAATGGGAGTTCGGATAATCAGGGTAGTTGGATAATCGGGGTTCAGATAATCGAGGATCCACTGCAATAGCATTTTGAGTTGAGTTGTTAATGAAGCTAGAGATGTACTACCGTATTTAAGGTGTTCGAATTTTATCACATCCTGTGAATGGGCAGCGTATGGAATTGTTAGCTGTAGATATATTTCATGTTGGCTTTAATAAACCAAGATTTGCACTGTATGTTGTTTTGGATGTGAGTGATTTTAGCATTAGCCCACAATAGTTTTCATATTCAACCCCCAACTCTCCGGTTCCAGACATCAATTTGAATCCTTTGCATCCCTTCAGGTTAAACTTCAAACTATGAGCATAAACCGCAACAAACCCCACAATGACACAAATCATCCATTAACAATACGGATCGACCGAATCCGAATCCAAACCGGATATTTAGGATTTGGATTCAATTCGGATTTGGTAAAGTTTTTAGTGGCTAGACGATTTTTCAATATTGTAACGGCGGACGCTACGACGGCTTAGGTGCTTGTAACGCCCCCGGTTTCCCTGGTGTACGTGGAGTTTCAGCTTGAGGTTTCTACGGTGTTTATGACGACTTTTTACGTTATACAACACAGCATGGACACTGTCCCAGCATGGGGGATGAAGCGCCGGTCCTAATTAAAGGGGCCTAACCTTAAACTGTCGGTATCGC
Organism: Lithobius niger; assembly: GCA_023313725.1. Classification (NCBI taxonomy): domain Eukaryota; kingdom Metazoa; phylum Arthropoda; class Chilopoda; order Lithobiomorpha; family Lithobiidae; genus Lithobius; species Lithobius niger. The sequence continues at coordinate 5,109 of JAHWFP010071149.1, forward strand.
TGCCACCAACGGTGGATTTAACTGTTTAACTAGCTAAAATCTAAAAATGGGCTACATATTTAATTTTACACCAAAATACAATTAATCAAGTCTAGCAAACGACTGAAGCTTAAAACTCCTGGTTTTATTTTTGCGACAGAGAATGAAAACACTTTTACATTATAGTTTGCTTCGAAAGCTTTTGAATACCAATTATTTAAATAGGCAACAAGTTTACATTTACATAAAGTAGCAAGTTTGAATATACACTTAGTATTTCATAAATTCAGACAAACACACTTGGTTTGAATAAAGTTTTAAATTTTCACATTAGAAAAAGTAAATCATGAGTGCTCCCGGAGACACCCGCAAGACTAAACAGCCGCAACTGATAGTAGTCTATCTGACAGTATGTTTCAACATGATCAACCGTCCACAGTTATGTTTCTAAGTTTTCCAAGCACAAAAAGATCAACCTCCCTTAGTTCCCTCGAGAACTGTTCTAAGTAATAAAAAGCCCGGCAATTTTACACTTAGGCATCAGTTTGTTTCAATTTGCCTTCCACAAAGATCAAACCGTCATTTAGTTTAAATTAAAAATCCATTTAAAGTAAACTGGAAAAATTTGGTTTTTAGAAAGAGAACCACTCTGACGTTATGGGGTGAAAGAAACCTAAGATGCCGCTACAGGCGTCACCACCATAATATTCTCTAGCTAGAGAGTTAAGTTTACAATTAAACTAGAATTTAGAATATGGGGGTCCTAAATTAAACTTTCAAAAGCTAAACTACAACATACGAACCACTACCATCGTGCCCGGCATGGCATTCTCCGGACATGGCGTCTCCACTCCCGACTGGCGTGACCGGTCTCTAGCTTGAGATCTGTGAGCTGTGCTGTGCTGTCTGAGCTTTGGGCTGGGGGGGTTTTATGCTGGAGCAGCGGATTTTCTGGACCTTAGCGCGGACGCCGAGGAGAGCTGCGGGGGTCTGATTGGCCGAGGGCCTCGAGAACAATGGAAAGTGGGAGGAGAAGTCGGTTGAACAAAGGGACTGGGTGCAGAGCCGTTTGAAGGAGTGGGAACATGTAAAACGGAAAAAGATCGGCCTGTTTTGAGTTTCACTCAATTGAACTTTCGGAAATGGGCCTTATTTTGTATCATTGGCTACGGATTGAATATTTACATGTTTGCAACGTGATTAGGCTCTTGTTAAAGCTTATTACTTGGCTTTGGGTAATGTCTAGAACATTACTATTAAATTAAAATAAGCTTTTAACGGTAAACTGTAGTGTTAAACACCACAACTAGTTTTGGCTGGGGAGGGGGGCAAAAATGGGGAATTCGAAGTTTTTGCACAGTTTGACTTTCGGATTTGGTTTGAACAGATCTTTTTAAGAATTCTTTTAGTGTTTAATAGTAGATCAAGCTATTCGTAGGTTTCGGTGGGTCACAGTCAGGTCCAGAGGAGAACTAAAATAAACATATATACACTGAAAAATTCGTGTCCGGTAGAATGCCAGGTCGTAATGCGTTTATACGTTTGGACATATGGTAGCGTTTCTGGGGGTAAAAGAATATAAATAAAGTATAAATGCGGTTAAATAAATTAGCTTATTTGAATGCTATAACGCATTAAGTTACAGAGAACATTTAACGTTTAAAAGTTTAAAGTTAAAATTCGATCGTTGTGGAAATTTTCCATATGGATTGCGGCCGACAAACACAATAAAAAATATCACACTTCAAAATGGTTGTCTGTACAAACCTCACACAATACACTAAGCTAATATGTTTGGGCTTTTTGCCCTAAAAGAAAAGAATAAAATGAAGATACAGAAATACAGAATTTTATAATGGCGGCCATGATGAAAGTGCGATGTAGTGAGTTTGAGGTGATCTTCAAACGTAGTTTTATGGTTCTTCCTGGTGGAAAGTCCGGATTTGGGCTTCCCCAAGAGTCTTGTATTTTGACAGGCTATTAAATGTCGAAGAGTTTGTGGAAATCGGACCATTATTGCAAAAACGGCCAGATATGCCTCGGCGAGGCATTTGGGTGCCTCGAGAAAAAAAATTTCATTTTTGAAAAACAGGCGTTTTTCGCTGGCGCTCGTTTACAATATCTTCGCTAACTTTTGGCCAATTCGACATTCCCATGTACCATTCGAACCTTTTTTCACCAGCTTTCCAATGGAGCTAATTTCAAATTGCTAGCATAAACTCTTCAGAGTTATAATGGAAAAACCATTGAAAAGTTGCGAAAATGTGTACTCAAGAGGGATAGCCTAACTCAATTTACTACTTTACTCAGCTAGAGAGAAAATTGAGTCTGCATAAAATACAAAGGGCGGAAACGATCAACAAGAGTTTTGTTTTGGATTCCGATAGGATCCAGATCCGAGTTGCCAAATGTTGTAAATTATCCGGATCCGATCTGAATTTGGTAAAAGTAGACTCGGTCGATCCCTAATTACCAAGTTACGCTACGGTACCTCAAAACTTTTGTCGGGCCTGCTGGGCTCGCTTTGTGATAGCAACCTGGATGCCACACCAGTTGAGGCTGGCCTAATTGTTCTGCCTCTTAACACTGCTCTAGCTGCACCACGAGAGCCCCTTGTTGCAATGACTCCATGCTTGCTGGTCAAGCTGCTCAGGGCAGCATTTCGTCCTCGTCCAGCACTAGCAACCTTTCCAGCCCTTGACCGTAGTGATTTTGACTGCTTTTCAGCTTTTAACTGTTCCATAACAGATACCTATAATAGAAAAACCAGACAATCAAACACTAAAACTCATTGATGTACAGCTGGAATAACTGCAAAAAAAAATGTCAAACAATATTTGTAGTACCGGTACTGTGTCCTGGCTCCATCAATGAAGTAGCAGAAATGAGATTTTGCTGTGAAGTTGATAGTCCTGACAATTTCAGCTCTTGACTACAGAGACACACATGTAAATGACACACATGTTTCGCACAAGATCACACCCAAGAAATTCAAGTACTTTCATGGACATTTTTCCAAAACTAATGGAAGGACTTTTTCACCACCAATACTGTGTAAATGCAGGCCACCGAAAAAACTTGCTAAGTCCCACACACGGTCAAAGTGTCGGGGCTCAAAAACTGGTCGTGTAAACTTGATGAAACTCGGTGTGAGGGTAGCCCTCGTCCGTACGCACATTTTAAGCCCAACCACAAGTCCCTGAGACCTCTGTGAGCCGAGCTATTCGAAGGAAACCCCGTTAGGACGGATGTTAACCGTCACCATTCGGCAATCGAAAAAACGGCTAAGTCCCACACACGGGAGTTTTTTCGACGAACAATTTTTTTTCTTGAGCGCACCAAAACGCAAAAAGACATTGGTCTTTAACTCTCAGCCAAATCTTTAATAATGGACTAAAACGGCCCATCTTGAAACCAGTTAATAGCCTGACACAATAGCTAACTCTTCGGGAAGCCCAATCTTCAAAATTCCATCCTGAAGTCTCACAATCGCCATTTGAAAACTGCTCCAAAATTACCGCAGCGCTCCTTCATCATGGCCGCCATTATTGAAAACTTGTATCTTGTATTTCGATTTTATTACTTTTATTTTAGTGCAAAAAGCCCACAGACACTAGCATAGTTGTCACTTAGGAGGGGCTGCCTTTGATACTTACCTCACATACATGTGGATACAGACAACCATTTTACGTGTGATATTTTTTATTATGTTGAACAGCTGCAACTTCAATGAAAAATTTCCACAACGATCGTTACCTGTCTTTTAATTTAAAGTTAAACATCCAAATTAACTTAATGCGTTATAGCATTCACTAAGCTAGTTTATTTATCCATTTTTTTGCTTTATTAATAATCTTTTGCCCCCAGAACACTACCATCAGTACGAACTAATTCGACATCGGCAATCACCAGACACGAATTTTTATGTAAATATGCAAAATATTTTTGCCTTAAATCTCAACCAAAACTCCGACTGTGACCATCCGAATGTGCGCAATAGCTTGTCCTTCTATTAAAACTATATATCTTGCAAAGATCTGTTCCCAAAGCCAACCAAAGTCAACTGTGCATTAAAACTCCCCGTTTCCCACTCCCCCCCCCCCCCACCTAGTTGTGGTGTGTAACACTGCAGTTTACCGTTAAAGCTTATTAAATCTAATAGTAATGCTTTATTCATTACCCAAACCAAAGTACTAAGCTTTAACAAGAGCCATTTCACAAAGTTCTCATGTAAATATTCAATCAATAATCAATATCCCAATGTAAAGGCCTTTCCCAATGTTCAAGAGTTGAAAACTCAATTTGGTCTATCTTTAACATGTCAGTACTCCTTCAAACGGCTCTGCACCAAAACCCTTTGCTCTACCGACTTTCCCATTGTTTTCCTGGCCCTCCACCAATCAGACCCCCGCAGCTCTCCTACCCGTCTGCGCTTTGGTCGAGAAAATCCGCTGCTTCAGCATAAAAAGCCCCAGTTGCCCTCCCTCTACAGCTCAGTCAGCACAGCTCACAGATCTCTCAAGCTAGAAGGGTCACGCCGGTCGGGAGTGGAGATGTCACGTCCGTGGTTGCCATGCCGGGCAAAACGGTAGTGGTTCGTATGTAACTAGTTTAAACTTTAGAAGTTTATCTTTAGGACCCCCCAATTCTACATTCATTGTCTAAAGTAATACTAACCTCTAGCTTAGAGTCTTTATGGTTGGTAAGCCAAATCGGCATTCCTGGTCCTTACCACCATAATGTTAGAGTAGTCATCTCTTTCTAAAAAGCCTAGTTCATTCTTTGTTCGTTTTTAAATGTAAACAAAGGGACGGTTTGATCCTCGTGGCTTCAGCTAAAAATAACTGTTGGACGACTTGAAAACTACAGTAGTCAAATATAGGTGTAACTTAGCGGACGCGGTTCAGCTTGCTGGGTATACCAGGATTGAAACCCACCCAAGATAAAAATACTTTTTCTAATCGAAATTAAGTGTGTTTAAGAATCAACTTCGTTGTTCTTGTTCAAAAGTGAATTTCAAATGTAAATTCTGTTAAATTGTTTTTGCAAACTTGTCAAAGGCAAACCAGTGAACTGTAAATGTAAACATATTTTATATATTCATTTTCTGATGTTTTAAATAAAAAGAACATTTTGCCGCCCCCAGTCTGGCCGGCTAAAAATGGTTTCTTTTTTGCCTAAAAACATACTTAACCTGATAATTTCCTCGAATGTGAAGGTTTTCTGGAGGTTTTTCGGTTGTGTGTATCCACCTGCTTGCATGCTCCCACTGCGTCTGCGCGACGCAGTCCTCCTGTATATAAAGGGCCATCATTGCCGATGTCGCCATTTATTTTCCTCTCAATCTGTCAGGAGGTGACTCGAGAGGGAGGTAGGGCAGGCCCTTGGTTAAGTATGTTTTAGGCAAAAAAGAAACCATTTTTAGCCGGCCAGACTGGGGGCCGGCAAAATGTTCTTTCTTGTTTGCCAAGACATATTAACCTGATAATTTTAGCATTATCAGGAGACCTCGTCAAAGCTTGGTGGCGGGCACCGGTCAGACGGGGTGCCCCGGGATGCAAGCAGGCTTCCCCAACGAAATTTCGGAAAATTTCGCACTTCATTCAGAACATTTGTGTTGTGAGGCAAGAATTTGGGTATGGCGGTCCTGGAAAGGATTGTTGTTTTAGGGATCTTGCTTCCATCTAGGGTGGTTTGCTTCCTTCTACGGGTGACTTGTTTACATCTGGGATGGCTTGCTTCTGCTTCGTTCTGATTGTGCTTAAGGGGGGCTTGACAACAGTTCTGGCTGCGACGATTGGACCCAGCCAGTGTAGTCCCTTCTCTTCGCTTGACATGTTCCTCAGGTAGTGGGAGGTAGGTGTCGTTGAGTGACGCTAGGAAGCCGCCTGTAGGATTCTTCTATTGGAATGGCATTATGGTGTGCCCATGATGTTGAAATCGCTGTGACGTTGTGTGCTGTTGCTGTTTCCCTTTGGGTTGGCTTTGTCGTTGGTGACATCGATTGTTTTTCTTCTCCAAAGAGAGATCATTGTAGCTAGGGTTTCTCCTGTTTGTGGGCCTCTAGGCAGGAAAAGTAGGTTTCCGTTTATTGGGATGTTCTCGTGTGGGTTCGGGTGAGGTTGAGACGGAGAGCTCGGACGGGGCAGTTTTGAAGCGTTCAGGCTCGGAATCCCAAATTTGGTAGAAGGGTTACTGATGAGAAGTCTGGTCAGAAGGGGCTTTGAGGAGGAGAAGGCTTTGGCTTCCTTGGCTTTTTTCAGTACCTGTAGAGGGAGATCGAATCGTGGGAACAGGTCTGCGTAAAGGTTGTGCAGTGGATGTGTCTTGGTGAAGGTCGAGACGAGCGGCTCGAGGTGAAGACGTTGTCTGTCTTGAAAACCTAACTCAAACCGTTGTTCTAGCCTCGAATGCGACGAGTGTTGACAGCAATGTTCGTCTTGGTCTTCACTCGAAACGTGGGTTATCTGTGGTGGAGATGTTGGGAGATCAGAGGGCATCATCCGTGTGATTATTTACTCAATGTGGGTTTAGCCATGTTTGAGACGCGCACCGGTTGGATTTGCATTAGGTGTCTTTTCCATTACCCGGGACGTGGGGACAGCTGTGGTTGAGACAATTTGGGCGAGGTGAAAAACGTCATCTTTCTTGACTCTTCCCTGAAAACATGGATTTTTTAGTCACGGATGAGGCAAGCAGCACGATAGATTGTCGTTGTTGTCTTGATTTTTGTTCGAGCCTTGAGGCTAGCTATGAACAGGAAAAGTCGTGAGAGGTGGGAATGGCTTCCGTTTTGACTCTTTATCCAAACGTGGGTGTTTGTCACGAATGAGATGAGCATCAGTGTGGACAGCAAATTTTTTTTTTTAAACTCGAGACGTGAGGTCAATTTCAGTCGAGACGAGCAACGAGAAGGGCAACGTCTTTGATTTTGTCTCCACTCAGAAGGTGGGTTTTCGCCACGGCTGTGACGTGCATCTGTGGATGACAACTGTTGTCTTTTCTTTCACTTGAGACGTGGGGTCAGCCTTGATTGACACGAGCGACCAGGGATGTAAACGGTTTCCGACTTCATCCTTCACTCAAACGTGGGTTTTTTCCATGAATGAGGCGAGCATTAGTGTAAGACAGCAACTGTTGTCTTGATCTTCACTCGACACATGGGGTAGCCATGATCGAGACGAGCAGCAAGGGCTGTAAACGGCCTCCGACTTCACTCTTCATTCAAACGTGGGTTCTAGCCACGAATGAGGCGAGCATCAGTGTGGACAGCAACTGATGTCTTGAATTTCACTCGAGACGTGGTCGAGACGAACAGCAAGGAATGTGAACGGTTCCGATTTCCCTCTTCATTTAAAGCGTGGGTTTTTCAGTCACGAATAAGGCGAGCATCAGTGCAGGCAGCAACAGATGTCTTGATTTTCACTCGAGAAGTGGGGTTAGCCACTGTCGAGACGAGCAGCAGTGTGGGCAGCAACTGATGTTTTGATTGTCGCTTGAGACGTAGGGTCAGCCATGGTCGAGACAAGCCAGGAGATATGCAAACGGCTCCCGTCTTGGATCACTCACAACGTGGGTTCTGGCTACGAATGAGACGAGTAGTAGTGGACAGCAACTGTTGTCTTGATTTTCGCTCTAGACGGGGGGCCGGTCATAGACGAGACAAGCAGCAAGAGGTGTAAGCGGCTTCCGTCTTTGTTCACCCAGAATGTGGGTTCTAGCCACGAGTGGGACAAGCAGCAGTACAAAGCAACAGGTGAATTGATTTTCAGTCGAGACGTTGGGTCAGCCATAGTCGAGACAAGCAGTAAACTTTTTCGTCTTGGTTCTTCACTCCAAACGTTGGATTTAGCCACGAGTGAGACGAATAGCAGTAGACGGCAACAGGTGACTTCTTTTTCACTTGAGACTTGGGGTTAGCCACGGTCGAGACAAGCAGCAAGAGGTGTCAACGCTTTCCGTCTTGGTTCACCCCTTCGGTTGTTGGCTCTTCACACGAACGAGGCCCTGAGTCTTGACGTAGGTGTTTGCTTTAAAACTTGATTGAGACAACTTCGTGTAAACGAAGCTTGGTCGCAAAGACGATCGTGGTGCAAACTCTTGAGGCAGCGTTTAAGCCGAATGGCATTCACCGGAATTCATAGACTTGATCGGATTGTTTCCAGCGATTCCATATTGAAGTGCTGTAAAAAACCTCGGCCTTGATTATAGTGTTGGATGATCGTCTCTTTCGCGACAAGGAGTGCGATCTAGATTCGGTGGAGGCTGCGTTAACAGCCAATTCGGGACCAGGATCGGGAACGGAAGGGCAGGATATCAAAACGAGTCTTGAGCTTTCGAGCCAAATCCCAGTGGAGCTGCTTTCGCAACAAGAAGCGTTGCTGGGGAATGTTATGTCGCGAAAGGTTGCGGTGGACGCAAGAGTTCCGTGGCGATGGAATGTTCCCGTTGAAAGGCAGTGGTGACGTAGGCCATTGAAACGCAGTGAAAACAGCAATGACGAAGATGCAGGGGGGGGGGGGGGGACGGTCTGCGTTCAGTGAGACGTCGTATCTTGTGTTTAAACTGCATGGAGGCAAAGAGAGATCCCTATTGCTGTTAAAATAACTCGACGAGGGTGGCCGGAAAAGAAGAAGCATCAGCTTCAGTGTCGTGAAAAGGGCGATGTGTTGCTGTGATTAGTGGCATGGAGACGCCGGCATGGTTGAGGCAGGAAGCCGGAACGTGGGGGGTGTAGCTTGATTTACGGCCGGGGTGAGGTGCAGGCGGGTCCCGGGAGTGGACGGCTTTGCAACATCTTGTGTCGTGAAAGCAGTTGTCGTGAAGCAGTTGTCGCGAAAGCAGGTGTCGCGAAGGCAGGTGTCGTGAAAGCAAGTGTCGTGAAGGGGGAAGGCGCCGAACATCTGCGTTGTTTAGCTCCAGGTAGAGGGGCGGACGAATGGCGTTTGCGGCCGTCTTGACTTGTAGTCGAAGCGACCCAGTCTTGAGTGTCGGCGCGTTTCATGGATGAGGTGCAAGATGGCGGAGGCAAGGGTTGCGTTCTTGTGTGATGGCGAAATACTGTGTCAACAAGGACATAGGCTTCGCTGCGAGTCACACTGTAATCGTGGCATGACGACTTGGAGGAGACGAGATTGTGAGCCAACTCGAGGTAGCGTGACACGAAGGGCGGGAGCAGGCAGACAGCTGGCTGACACCGGTGGGCATTGTCGTTGCCATATAGGAAACGAAGGGAGTTGTCCCGAAGGGGCGACACTGACAACCGACCGATGACTTCTTTAACAGCGATGAAGGCTGTCATGGAGGTCTGTTGGTCCTCTTGGAGTTGCAAGGAGATTTCGTCATTTGCAATATAGGCGTTCTAGTCTGGGCTTGTCGCGCTGTGGACGTGAAGGCATGCCGCGAAAGGACCAGGGAGATAGGACGTCAGCCGTTCTGGAGTTGTGAAAGCGTCTTGTAGCTTCCTTTTCGCTTCACCGAAGAGGGCCTTGGCTTGTCGGAGGTATTCCTCGAGGGCTGTAAGGTCAGGCGGTGGGTGAGGCAGGCAGCCGGAACGTGGGGGAGTGTTACAGCATCTTGTATCGCGAAAGTAGTTGTCGCGAAGAAGGTGTCGTGGCGAACAAGGTGCGCACAAGTGACATTTGCGGCTGTCTTGGCTTGCAGTCGAAGAGACCCAGTGTTGAGTGTTGGCGCATTTCATAGGTGAGGAGGAAGACGGCTGAGGCAAGGATTGCGATCCTGCGTGGAAGTGGGTCGCACCCGGGAGACAACGGGAGGGAGCCACGATGACTTTTTTTCCCACGATGAAGGAGAAGGATCCGAAGCCGCCTCGAGGCTTGAGGCGAAAAGATGTCGCGAAAGCGCAAGTCCAATTCCAGAGACCGACGGAACGAAGTGAACCGTGGAGGAAAATGAATGGCAACATCGGTCATGATAGCGCTTTATATATAGGAGGACTGCGACGCGCAGACGCAGTGGGAGCATGCAAGCAGGCGAATACACACAACCGAAAAACCTCCAAAGAACCATCACATTCGAGGAATGTAATGCTAAAATTATCAGGTTAATATGTTTTGCCAAACAAGAAACCAAGAGTTTTAAACTTCAGGTTCGTTCCCTAGTGATTAATTGTTTCTAGTGTAAATTATCATGTAGCCCATTTTGGCTTTATACTTCGTTTATGCAATTAAATTAATCCACCGTTGGTGGCAGTGAAATTACCGGTAGCATTAAGGTTAGGCCTTATTTAGGACCCGACGCTCCATCCCCCAAGCCGGGACTGTAGCCCATGCTGTGCTTATTATCGTAAAAAGTCGTAATAATCACCAAAACTTGATGCTAAACAATACTCGCCAACCAATGATGTCGGGGGCGCTACAAGCACCTCAGCCGTCGTAGCATCTGCCGCTACAACTTTGTGGGCAATGGTGGGATCAACAGGTGCTGTCCCCTACAAGCGTTTCCCCCCTACCACACTACCATGCCAAGTTTCTAGAAGGATGCACGCCACTTCCAACTAGATGTCTGTGGTCCCGACACAAAGGCCACGAAGAAGATGCCAGTGATCACGTAAACACGATCACGAAGTAGAAGTCGTACTGCCGTCAAAAAAACAGTACAAACCCCGCCCAGCAGCAGCAACAACTGCCGGCGCCAGGAAGATGTCCGCCCGACATACGTC
>JAHWFP010071153.1:2658-18457 GCA_023313725.1 Lithobius niger
TGTGGACCCGGAATTACAGTAACTCCGGAATTTTCTTAAATACTGACCCCTTTGTGGACCCGGATTACAGTAACTCCGGAATTTTCTTAAATACTGACCCCTGTGTAGACCCGGATTACAGTAACTCCGGAATTTTCTTAAATACTGACCCCTGTGTGGACCCGGAATTACAGTAACTCCGGAATTTTCTTAAATACCTACCTCTGTGTGGACCCGGAATTACAGTAACTCCGGAATTTTCTTAAATACTGACCCCTGTGTGGACCCGGAATAATTACAGTAACTCCGTGTCGGTACAATTCCGCGCCCCCGCCCATCCAACCCCCAAAAAATACGAGGAGAGCCCCCAGTTTTGTTTAATTCCCCCTATACCTTCCAACTTCATTCTCTCCCCCCCCCCCCCAACTCCCAATGCACCACTGGTACCTTCTAGATAACGTTAAGTTAATGCTAATTTTCACGAAGGCGAAAAATAAAACACAAATGACGATGATCAATAACATTAATTTATACCATGCGCAATGGCTGTTTGCTGTGACGTCACCATGAGTTAGCCAATGACGAACGAGAACAACGGCTGTTTGGCCATCTAATTGGACTAGCCCAATCACGTGACGTGCACGTCACAGCAAACAGCCATTGCGCGTGGTATAGAAACCGCGACGTTAAAGAAAATAAAACAAAGAACACTTAAAACTGCTAAAGATTTCAAGACAGTGAGCACCCTAAAAAAATTGGAGTGCACTTGAGGCGAAATCCAAAACCCCTGGTCCAATTCCCGGATTCATGATAACGCGTGAAATTTGTTTGTGTCATTATTTTTGCTCACTAGTCATTCTCAAGCAGTTCACAATTAATAAACAAAAACGGAACGTTAAATGTTTAGAGTAAGGGTCTACAAGTCAAAACCTAGAAGGAAAACGGACAAGCTTTGACAGTCAGGGTTTAGGTGTAAAATTTTGTCAGTAAGAGGCTGGTAAGCATTAGACCCTTACTACCCGGTGGTTAGCTTAGTTCTAGTCTATTCGGATAGAACGTGTATATGAACAGTTGTAGCAGGTTTTCTTTGTTCTTATGTTACGGAAATTTGAAACACAATTTTGTTGTGAAGTTTGCCATTTCGTCTTTTGACGATTTAGAAATTTTTATTATATTTCGTCGATTTATGGTAGAGGATAAGCAATAATGCTCTCTGCTGCGAATACGCTGTCGTGTTACAAAATCGAAAAATAATTTTCAACATAAAACAAATCAGGAAACGTATGCCTACTACCACTGGATCATCACGTGGGTCTTTGTAGGAGGATTTAGTTTTTCGTCAAAATCTACTTATTGCTGGCCACCAGGTAGTAAGGGTCTAATGCTTATCAGCCTCTTACTGACGAAATTTTACACCTAGACCCTGACTGTCAAAGCTTATCCGTGTTACTTCTAGGTTTTGACTTTTAGACCCTTACTCTAAACATTTAACGTTCCGTTTTTGTTTATTAAGTCGTGTTACTTTTGAATTGCAGCTAAACTGTAAAACAGTGCAAAGCTGAGAGTTTACCACAGAGACCCTAGGCTGACCCTTACTAACCTGGCTATCGCTAATGTTAGCAATAGAAACAAATCCTTTAATCTTCAGTCTACATCTTGCAGCTGGCGTTTGCTAAGTGGCATTGTTGCATAATAACAATGTTTAAAACAATCAATTTGGTCGTTTAGAGCGCCGTAACCCCTGAACCACTTGACCAATTAGAAAAGGCCTTATGGAAAGGGCACATCTACGGAGCAATACCTGTAAAATGACCTAAGAACCAGCTTTATAGGACAAATAGTTTGACCTGTAGAGAGGACAGACGGAAGGTACATCCCCGGAACAAGACCAAGAACAAGATTTTTTTTTTTTTTTTTTTTTTTTTTTTTTTTTTTTTTTTTTTTTTTGTTCCGGGGATGTACCTTCCGTCTGTCCTCTCTACAGGTCAAACTATTTGTCCTATAAAGCTGGTTCTTAGGTCATTTTACAGGTATTAAACGGGGCGGAAAGCCAATGGGCTCGAAATTGGTTAACTAAATACAGATGCAAACTTTTAAAAGGAAACGTCCATAGGCAGCATTTAGCATTTGGCCTTTGATTTCAGAGGTCGTGGGTTCGATTCCCCGCTCAGGCAGTTTGACATATAAGTCCAAAAGGCAACGTAAATAGGTTTGCATCTGTATTTATTTTACAGGTATTGCTCCGTAGATGTGCCCTTTCCATAAGGCCTTTTCTAATTGGTCAAGTGGTTCAGGGGTTACGAAGCTTTAAATGACCAGATTGATTGTTTTATATTGTTTTAAACATTGTTATTATGCAACAACGCCATTTAGCAAACGCCAGCTGCAAGACATAGACTGAAGATTAAAAGATTTGTTTCTATTGTTCACACTAGCGATAGCTACGTTAGTAAGAGCCATAGCTATTTACCGAGCTTAAAGGCGGCACAACAAAACTAACAACAAATTAATTATAAAGGTGTCACACATACCCCACCCCTCATCCACCATCACACCTATTTATTACAATTCTCAAAGTAACACAGATTAATAAACAAAAATGTATCGTTAAAAGTTAAAAGTAAGGGTAAAAAAAGTCAAAACCTGTAAGGAACATGAACAAGCTTTGACTGTAAGGGTCTAGGTGTCAAATTTGGCCAGTAAGACGCTGCTAAGCATTAGACCCTTACTACCCGGTGATCATGTTAATGACTTAGTAACTCAATTTTGTAACCTAGTTTTATAAACGTATTTCAAGCCTATTCGGATTGAACGTGTGTATGTATGATTATAATAGGTTTTTTTTTTGTTCTTGGAATATGTTTAAACTATTTCAAGAACACAATTTTCCTGTGAAATTTGCCACTCTTCTGTTTTCTCTGACTTTTGGTCCTTTGAAATTTTTTATTATCTTTGTATGAACTTTGTACATTTAAAGCAATTGACAACAACCAATGATGATCTCTACTGCAAGTACCAAATCAAGACAAAAAGTTTTCAAGCTAAAGCTAAGCAGGAAACGCACATCCCACTACCACGAGACTTGCTTAATTAAAGAGTCAGTAAGACAATTTTGTAAATTCAACTTTGTAAATATCACCCCAGCCTATTCAGACAGAATGGGTGTACACGCTTACGCTCATAGCAGGTTGTCTTGCTTAGAATCGCTGCCATGTCACCAAACCGGAAAAAAAATGTCAACCTAAAGCAAAGTAGGAAACCCACACCCCCACTATCATTGGATTATCACATGGGTCTTTATAGAACGATCTCGGAAAGCTGTATCTCAAAAACCGGGTAGTAAGGGTCTAAGCTTAGCAACGTCTTACTGGCCAAACTTGACACCTAGACCCTTACAGTCAAAGCTTGTCCGTGTTCCTTACAGGTTTTGACTTTTTGACCCTTACTTTTAACTTTTAACGATACGTTTTTGTTTATTAATACAATTATGTCGTTATGTAACGTAGTAGCACTCGTGGTAGTAGGGTAGTAGTTAGGTAGTTTTATAATTTTGTAGGTTGCTGGGGCTCGTGATTCCTATTATTGTAATTGTTCCGTTAATAAACTAAACTAAACTAGGGCCATCGTCACTTCCACCGTCGACATGATGGAGCAGGTTCCAGCTTCTTTGTTGTTTGGCTGTGTTTCCCTGTTACCCTATTTATTCCTCAACTGCAGGTCCACTTTTCGCGAAGCTCCAAATAATTTGGAAGTTGGATAAACAATCAAACATACAATTGATTCATGTTACGCAAAACATTTTATCTACCCCAAAACAAAACTTGTTAAGGACTCTCACCAAATGTTTCGGCCGTGTAAAGTCGTGATATCATACGCCAAGTTCTTTCGCCAAGCTAATCCTACCGAGTAATAGATGGAAGGTTAAATGAAATCTAAAAAAATTCTTACTGCGCAATTTTCAACTATTTCACTAACGTTTGAAGTCTTGGTTGGTGGGATTAGTTCACACAGCCAGAAAACTTGGCGGGAATCCTTAACAAGTTTTATTTGGAGTAGATATCAGATTATTTTGGTCCAAATTGATGAAATCCATTTTTTTTTTTTAGCAATTATGATTACGAGATGGAAACTATCAATCTAGTTTTTCAGTCCATTTCTTTTTTTTTTTTTGGCTTTCTTACCATTTTGAGGACAGCAGTCACCTTTTTGTATACGATTAATGCTTTTTATTAGTACTGCAGTTTATCTCCTTGCAAACGCACGGATTTATTAAATGTTCAGTTTACTGGCGTTTGCTCATTACATTATTTGCTGATTGGCATTGTCTTATTGTTTTGTATTGTTATGAAACATTGCTCAAGGATCGTTCTACTTCCATTTTTAGTTTTGTTTAGGGTGCATGGCTTAGAGCCAAAACCCTATAACAAATTACAAACAAAAACGTCAAGTGTGCCGTAAAAAAGGGGGTTATGTGATTGAATTTTCACTTGTTAAAATGTACACGGATAAAAAATGATGATTTTTAATTGATATAATCAAATGTACAATTGAGAAAATTGCATCTGTTTAAGTGCTGTTGTGCTTAACCAATCATATATTTAAAACGTAAAGCACAACAGCACTTAAACAGATGCAATTTTTTCAATTGTGCATTTGATTATATCAATTAAAAATCATAATTTTTTATCCGTGTACATTTTAACAAGTGAAAATTCAATCACATAACCCCCTTATTTACGGCACACTTGACGTTTTTGTTTGTAATCCGTGTACCTTTTTTTATGGCTATGACGTCGCGATACAAAGGTTTATGCATACAGTCGATTGTTGCTGGCCACTTTGAAACAATTCAACTCAGCTCTGAAAGCCTGCATCTGCGAAATAAATACGCCATTCTATCGTCTCAAGCTGCCAATTACGAGGCCGCCTAGCTTAGTTTGGTTTAAATCTATACTAGCTGAAGCCCTTAAGTGCTATGCATGGGTGGTGTTTAATACACCGTTTAAAACATTGGGACGATTTGCTTTCTCACGTGTTTGTTGCTAAAGGCGTGTAACTGGTCTGTCTGTTTGCGCCCACTGACTAGGAAACGCTGATGTTCGTTTGCTTCACTCACTCAATCAGCGCCTCCCTTGATTGGGACTCCATGCACTTATATAACATGAATCTTTCCACCGGAAATAAAGAGAACACGCCTTTGTACAACGGAAATAAATACGCCTTTGTACAGCCAAGTATAAATCGTTAGCCCACCGTCTTTGTCAATTTTGTTCAATATTTAACCGAGTTTCAGTAATCCTTTAATTGTAATCATCTACAACGACAGAACCTTTAGCCAGCGGTTTAATATTAAGTTGTATACTTTAAATCTATATGCGTTCAGCTGAAACACGGATTCTTTCACGAATAATTTATTAGAGGCCATGGCCCTTTAACAATCAACTTTTTAGCAAAGACATAACACGTGCACGAAGAATGGCTCTGGAATTTGCTGAGTGGCAATGTTTCCCAATTACAATGGTTAAGACATTGTAAAACAATCAAAATGATCGTTCAGGGTCCCATAACTCTGGAATGGTTCGACCAATCGAAAAGTGGTCTCTGTGAGGATGAAGCCCAATGAAATTTCTGGCTTACATCATGTTTCAGATTTTAGGTAGGTGCAGTAGGTTTTCTGAAACCGTGTCACACAAGCACAAGAACAACCATAACAACACGAAATGAACAGTTTTCAAATTTACGTGTGGCTCTGTACGTTTCCTCTTGCACGGAAATGCATAAAAGTTGGTATAAATATACCTTCTATACCTATCTACTATCTGGCCAAGTTTGGTCGAAATATATTGAATAGGAACGAAGAAATTAATGGTTTTATTTATGCTGGAAAGAGGAATTCAATCATATATATACACGGTTATCGCCATGTATGATACATTCAAGGAGCTGCTTGTACTAACGAAACTACCTATACACAAACCAAAACCCTTTTTCTTCAGTCTAAGTCGTGCAACTGGCGTTTGCTGCTGATTGGCATTGTTGTATAAGGGGTTGTATAAGAGGACGTTCAAGTATTACGTCATCATGAAGGGGGAGGGGGGGGGGGCAGTTGATGACGTAAGCAAAGTTATCCCGGTAAAAAGGGTGAAAATACTTGATTTGAAAGTGAAAGTATTTGATCTGATACTAACTTACCGGATTCTCAACCATCTACTGGACGTTCCCTTACCATTCTTTGACTTGGCTAGAACTATAGGACGTACTAGAGGCCATAATTGGAAACTTTCCCTTCACTCTGCTCGTTTGGAATGTCGAAGAAACTTTTTTTTGTTGAGAGTAGTTCATATTTGGAATATCCTGGGTTGGCAGACTGTAACTCGTAGTCCACCTTTCGATTTAGATTTTCACCGGAACACCTCCACATTTTCTTGAAGCGCCCCATTTAGCATGGGAACGGTGTCAGTGGACCAACCCCCTTCCGTTGCCCTCCCAGCTTAGTTTGCTGGGTAAACACTGTTTTTTTTTAATTATATTTATTATACACAAACAGAAATAACAGGGAAAACACCTCCTCGGGGGGGGGGGGGGGGGTTAAGTTAGAAATGATGTAATATTGGAGGGGGGTTGAGCAATTGATGAAGATCAACCACAAGGGAGGGGGGCTTGAAAATGGTACATTATTTGATGATGTAATACTTGAACGGCCCCTAATGTTTAAAACATTCAATTTGGTCGTTTTAGATGTCCCCAACCCCTGAACCATTTGACCAATTAGAAGAGGCCTTGTGAAAAGGACACATCCCCAGAGTAATACCTGTAAAATGAGCTAAGAACTAGCAACCAGCTTTATTCATCGCATGGGAGAATTTTTCTGCCATGAAACAAAAATGGCGTTAGCTAGGCATGGGCCCAGGGCTAATTTTGCAAAAAAAAATTTGACTAATTTAGAATATAATTTTTAAATTGTGCAGTTTGTACTCTACGACATAAGGAGTCTAAATGAATTTTGTTTCTTTTGCTCAGGAACAATACTACACCTGTGAATTTTTTTGCATTTATGCTCTCTGTGCGTTGAGAATTAAAGATGCGCCGATCCACCCAGCTCCACAACCCACTGTGCATGCGCAGCTCTCCTTACTTAAGAGCTTACTCGAAGGCAAGTTCTCACTCGATCTGTCAGGAAGTGACTCAAGAGGGGAGGTAGGGTGGGTTTGTATAGTATTTTTCCTTAGCAGAACAAACAAATTTCAGCTGGCCTTCATGGGAGACTGGCAAATTTAACTTTCTTGTTGCTGGAAAAACACCATACCTGCGAATTTTTGGCATTCACAGTTAACCTCGTCCCAATTGGTTGGTGGCGGGCATGTCTGAACGAGTTCCCTAGGATTTTGAGCTGGGGTTCCCCAAGAAGAATCATTGATTCTGTTTTTCCTTAGTGTTTTTTTTTCAGGTGTAATATTCGTCTTAATTGTAAAGAAAGTGACGAAATATTTACCTTGAATCTAGTCTTGATGGATGACGTCATCTAGCTGCGGCTTGACGTTTATCCATCTTGCTTGGCTTGGTCCGTGCACATGACTTGAACTTGGTTTGGCTGTGAGTTCACAGTGTTCGGGTTGAATAACTTTGTCGAGATGTATGACATAGTTCCAAATCTTCGGATTAGTTCAAAGAGGGAGTTTAACCAATTTGGGGTAACATAACTTCACTTGAGTGTTGTTGCTGGGAAAGGAATCGTTTGCTTGTCGAAGGTTCATTTTTTAAAATTACGTTGAATGATTTAACAGTGTTCACATGGTTGGACTTCGGGCTGTTGAAGGTTCGAAGTGGTTGAATGAGAAAGGTTGTTGAAATTGAATTCTGTTCACTGCACTGAACAAATTTTGGAATAAACAAAGTGTGGCGATATGGGTCGAAAGAAAACGGAATGGTCTCTTCCCCGGCGATACAAATGGTGGAATGGAGTGGAGAAGTGATCATTTACTGTTTTGAGACTTTTGATGAAAACCATAGGCGTGGTATTTGGCATGAAGCCTGCATTTACTGCATGGAAGATTTAAGGTGCTGTTTGAAGTGTAGGGTTGTAGGCCTGCCAGATTAGGTTGAGTTATGTAATTATTAACAAACTGCCATATGTTAAAGCCGTAGAAGTGTTCAGGAGGGGAGGTGTGGCCATAGCGTACATGCAGCGACGAAGTGGTTGTTCCTAGTTTCTTCCTCAAGGTTTAAATTGTCCGGGGGTTAAATTCTCGGTGGGTCGAGAGGAAGGTCCACAAAAGAGATGACAGGCGGAATGAGCTCCTTCGTGGGTTTAGAAAGTCGTCAGGTGGTTGCCGAATGCGGGGGTCGCAGAGCCCAGTTTGGCAGCTAAGAGATGCTCAAAACTCAATTCACCACAGTAAGTGGGTTTGGGGTTTGATGTAAACTCAATTTCTTCAGGATTCCAGGTCACACCTGTTTCTCGGCTGGGGAGTTTGGCAAGTAGGGAATCCTTTAATTTATCCTTGGCAGTTGAGAGTAGGAGTTTCCGATAGGAGATGCACGCATTAATTGCTATAGATTGTTGCTTGGCAAATTCCAATTCGAGTTTAGCGTAGTTGGAAAGCAAGGTTTGGAAGTCAGGTTGAGAGAACTGTAGATTGTTAGTGATGATCTATGGTTAGAAAAGACGGAGGACGTCCTGTTTGTAGTTGTTGGTGAGTTCGTCGTCATCCAACCTGTATAGTTGTTGAGGTGGAATTTGACTTCCTCCGATTAAGGGGAGGGGGGTGGGAATGCTTGAGGCGAAAGAGGTGCGTCGGGCAAAATCTTGCAGTTTTCCTTTGGCAGTTGAAAAGCATGACCAGGAAGAATTGCTGCGGAAGAGTCGATTTGAGCTACCGACTCGTCCTCTTGAGTTTCAAGGTTGATGGTGGAAGGTGTTGAGTATTGAACTCTTGGTGTTGAGTGAAGGGGTTTGCTTCCATTGAGCTGTTCAAAGGAGGAAGTAGACTGGTTCCCGTTAGACGGATGTCGAAACTTTGAATTGGTTGATGCCACAGGTAATATGTGCACTTCTGTAGGGTTTGAAATTGTAACAGCTGGGGTAGTAGATTGTTCGTTCAATTCCCATAATGTTGGCATTGATAGTCCTGGTTGCTTCTTGGCAATTCAAATTCCGATGATGTGATCGTTGAACTTGGGAGGAATTCCCTTGGTGACAACACTCCTGTTTCGTAAGGAAAGCTTGAAGGAGAAGTGCGAGCAGTCGGTGGTTTACCTTTGAAACTTTCTTTGGAGGCTTTTTTACCACCGGAAGGGGACTGCCGGTTAATAGCAGCTTGGCTCTTCGTTCTTTTGCTTGTCTTGAACGTATTTTGGCAGCCCTCTGGAGTTTGACTATCTTTAGCCATGTGGATGGTGAGATCTGAACACATAGAGGACAAGGTCTCTTGTAGTAATCACAGCGACAGTGAGTTTGGAACACCTTGTGAATGTCAATTCTCCCACGCACGCTCAGCACATCCGGGTCTACGGGACTGCATTCAGCGCCGCAGGGAACCAATCACAGGCCGCACCTGGGAATTTGCTACGCGCTCACTGGTAAGCTGCCGAGCGCATTGCTTGTCCGTTTCGTATCATAACACGTTACATTTGAAACATGTGATGTTGGAAAAACGTAACTTCGTGGATTTGGGCCTTACTCGTCCACAGTGTGGTGATGTGTGTCATTGTACGTTTATATCATTAACATAGTAAATGAACTTACAGAGCAGGGAATGAACACATCGTGTTTATCAAAGAGGGTACAATACTACTAGATGCAACTACAGCCAACCTCTATCGCCGGTCGGGTATAGCAGTGATCTACGTATCAATTTGTATTGTAATGGTGCACACTCTAAATTAGGCACCAACCGCACCATGCAGTGTTAAATCAGCCTCACCGGACGTTCCGGAGATTGGTAGTCTACTTGTTCTTGGGGAAGAAGCCAACATGGTGCTATGTCAGTTGAAGGTTCACGTGACCATGGGAAGGGACCAGGATGCTGATTTTGGCACAGGTCAGCCAAGCAAACCTAAAGTATAACTATGAACATTTACCACTTGTTGTCAGTTAGGAACTGTGCAACAATCTGGTGAAAGAGCACAAGCATGCAGCAAGGGCTGATGCAATGAGGGATTTGATGGATGAAGTAAAGAGGTTGCCAGGTAACATTAATTTGTGCACTCTTTTGAGCTATCTGGGACCTTGGAAGGCAAAAGTGTTAGAGTATGTTTGCATAGGCTAATGTTATGATACTGCACCTACACAAGGTGAAGCAAGGCAATAGTTCCCGTTCTTATTCACCCAAATTTTGAAGAGAAGACTGGTATCAATAGTTAGAATCTGGAAAATAACTGTTTTAAAATAATTGCTACACTCACTGCGATTCAAATTGAACTAAAAACTTGGTGATATAACAGCAAAAATTAAGCTGTATCCCAACTACCACCAACAAATCTTGCTCACACCCTTTGTCTGCAACCTCAAACCACACCAGATCAGCTCTCCCGACAAGGAGGCAGTATCAGAAATCATGAGATGCTTGTCTGTAAAGGAGGGCTGATCTGTATGGTTTGGAATTACTAAGCAACCAAACGACGAGCAAGATTTGAATGTTATCTGGTGGAAGTTGAAAATTCTCAGTAAGGCTAAACAAAAGTGCCCTAGATCTAATTTTTTTGCTGTGACATGTCCGAGCTTTACTTTAACTTTTAAAAATGAATAAGCTGTATAAGAAAAAACATTGAAACATGCACTACATTATTACTGTTTAGAAAACTTTTAATCCAGGATTGAAAGGTTTTCATTGCAAGATAACGTAGCAGGCGTAGCTGAAGAAGGATATCGTCAAAGAACGAATGAGCTTTTAAGGTTGTATGGTTTAAAGGCAGACCCAGTATTTTTTTATGCAAACTTTCTCATAGATAATTTCTGTGCTTCTATCATTTTTTTACCCAACACTTCCTAGTTTACATGTTTATTTACATAAAATAAAATGAAGACACCTCCAAAACTTTAAAAAAAATAAGATTATTAATAAAATTCAACTTAAACAAAAGAGAACTCGGCAAAGTGTAGTAAAAAGAACAAAGGTTGTGCAGTTCATGTCTTTTTAAGTAAACAAACGTAACCTATCAGGCTTCACAGCTTTTCCGTGGTTAGTTCATCATCTGGGGTTTACCATTGCTCTGGAACTATAGCAATATGTGTGCTGCAAACGATTTGAACCAAAAAAAAAGCTGTTCTGTTAGTATCTGGTGTTACAGGCAGAAGTATCACATACTCTACAGCAGTTAATGGTTGAACTTTGGGATTGACCCTTCGTCAGTCTCGAGAATGTTAATTGTTTAACGTTCTAGCACAATATGTTATCTGCAATTTCTGTTAAAAGAGTTTGGTAAAAACCGGATGCGCAAGGATCTGAAAAATAAAAAAAAAACCAAAGTGAATACAGTTTACTGAAATAAGTACATCTTTTCATTGGCAGCTATCCTTTAAAACATACCTTCAACTGACACCCATTCTGCCAACAGTCTTTGAGATAAATGTAAAATTGTTGTTTTTTCGATGTCGTTGTCAAGTGACGTCAAAAGAACTTTCCATGTTTCAGGATTTCTAGAATATTTAAAGTTTGTCAATGGCAGTTTTATGCAGTTCGGTACAGGAGGCTGTTAGTTACTGTCACCACGTTTTCAGAATTTTACTTGACACATAAACCAGTATATGTCACACATGGCATGACTACTATAGAAACACACTTTTCGAACTGTTAAAATAGGCCAAGGGAAAGAGAGAAAGCAGAACAGGTACAGGATGACTTTGATGAGATTGTGAGTGGGAGGTGATGGTAAAATCAATGTTGAACACAAATAAAGGAAAAGCTTCGAAAGACAAAACTTGAAAAAATCGATATCACATCACATTTTGCCCCACAAGTTTACTCGTTGGCCGTGCAAAATTAAATAAGTGTCGAAGTTCAGCGAAACAACTACGAAAAATAAGATATCGTTCAGACAGACCCATGTCGATATGAATTGGGAAGAAAAGAAAAATGAGCAAATCACAATAAAAAAACCTGATGACCATTAAGTCTCGCCATACGGTTTTTAAAAATTAAATTTTCAAAATTATTGGCTCTCTTTGGCCTGACAAGGCTGACTGCAGAGCAGAGCGTGCACTGCATTTACTTCAACGCCACTGCCTTTTTCCTTGAATACACACTTCCGTTTTAATATCCGTTTTGCAGTTGCCTCAGTAATGCAAGGTATGATTGGTTTGATCGTGGCTTGTGACCCTTGAACATGTTGGGACCCATTATCGTGTGACGTCGCACAAACCGAGGAAATGTAATTCATTGCCCCTGAGGCCACCACATACCCATGTCATCGGCCGGCTAGGAAACCACAATGGCGGCCCGTGATGGATGGCGAGAACACTATTCACTACCTTCAATACTGAAGAAATAAAGTGACTTCAACTACTTGCACGATAATAAAAACATCAAAACAGAATTTGGAAGAGGCAAAAAAATGCAATGTGGAAGAATAAGTAATAGCTGGTACCATTCAAAGGTTGCCCAAATTACCTAAGGTTATGGCTAATTGAATATTTTCTTTAGCGCTATTAGCAGTCGAACTTGTGCGTTCTTACACTTTATAACAAAACCAATGTGCACATAAGAATTTCTTAACAAAATAATGCAAGTGTAACAGAAAGTTTTATATTCATCGTTATATATGAACGTCTTATACAAATTGTTGTAAGAAATCTTGCAACACAATTAACGAGAAAGTTGTGAACAATTACTAACAGTACAATAGATTGTGTAATGGAATAGAGTCGCGGCACCTACCTATATATACCTTGTAAATATCGGAGGCCAAGTTAATGCCAATTTCGAATTTAATGGACTGTAAATAGGTGGTAGTGTTTGGAGTTTTTATTACGTGCCTGAAAATGATAGTCGGCTAGGTTTTTCCATCCACAGCAAATTGACTATCGAAAATTCGCCAAGAATTGTTAAATCGTTCTTGCCTGTCTGGAATATTGCGTATTTTCCTCCGTGCGTAAGTAATGTCGGCTTCAATGTAACTTCGGGAAACTAGAAATAAGCTGAAAATAGCTAAAAATAGCACAATGTGCTACAGCATCGAACTCCATCGCTAGAAGAATTGGTATTTTTGTAACTAGATTTCTGTGTAAGAATATACAAGATTACTCTATACGTTCTTACAAAAAATATTCTATACAAGCTTATATGACCAACAAGCAAGAATACTTCAATTCTGACAAGATTACACGACCATCTTATAAGAGATGTTGGGATCATGTGACTCTTATATGAAATCACATACAGAACCAACAATTACACTGCGTTACAAGAATTCTGACAACGGTCGCTTGGCTTCTGTTGACAAAGTAGTGGACACGACTTCAGTATACTTACCCTTTCAACCATGAATCCACAAGAGAAGGATGGATTTTGTATTCAAAAATACCAATGTCATTTTTGACAAAGTGCTGCAAAATACTCCTGCAGAATAAAGAACAATTTGAAAATGTACGATCACTATTGCAATAAATCTATTGAGTAGCAAATACGAAGCACATTACTATGGAGGGAGCAATATGGACAACAACGCAACTCGCACTCATTAAAAACAAAGAAAAACGTTTACAATGTAAGAGTTGTTTGGTACTGTTTTAAACTCAAGAGTTATGAATTAAGAGTTTTTTGCTGTAAGCATATTTGCCGTAATCTTAAACAGGCAACGAATCGCATCGCTTGGGAAACCAAAAGTAAACCTGTTATGGTTAGTACGGGTCAGAAGTTTGTTGTCCTCTAGCGTATCAAAAACAATTTGTTGTCATTATCAGATTTTCTTTTTTACTTTTAAAGGAATCAGCCAATATTATTATGATATTCATGAAGGAGAGATTATATAAACACTGACAGAGATACAAAGAAAACAAAGGTAGGCCTACAACTATGAAATCAATGTGCAACTTTGAAATCTACCCCAAACATACCACTGCATGTGCTGAAACAACACCCTTGCAGAAGCAACTTATGACAGTTGCTCCTGGGTTCAAGGACCTTAAGCGTATTTTCGTTAGTCGGCTGGCACCTGACACATTGGTAACAGATGTATCATTTGCTGTTCGTAACTTCATTAAGGCAGATGTGAACTGCTCGAAACTGGAAACGAAATACGACACGTATTCGTCCTTCTGTATCGAATTGAATGAAGATGATGTGGAGGCTGTTGTAGAGAAGATGTTTTGGCATGAAGGGACTAATCAAACCTTTAAGGGTAGACCACCAAAATCTAGTGCTATGCAACGCAACGTGTCAAAAAATGGCAAAGGGGCAGGCCATTAGTTGCTATTCCTGCCTCACAATTGTGGCTATCGTCTTTATTTAACACCTTATCAACTGCAGAAATTTTACGACAAAGGTTTCTGAGTTTAAACACTTATGCCTTACGAGAAATATTGATGCCTTGATTATTGAAACGTGGTAATATAGAGGTGTGCGAGCCTCGAACATTTCGAGTTCGAGACGAGTTTCCTATCTGCTCGAACTCGACTCGATTTATTCCAACCAAACTCGAATCCAGTAAACATGCGATAACTTCGCCAATTTTTGCCCGATTTTGACATTCAAATATAACAAATTCATCATCTCGACGACAGCTTTTTGGTGGTGCAAATTAAACTCAAACCATTTTAAAGTTATCCTAAAAACTGGAAAACCAGTTGTACACAATGACCACACAGTCCATTAAGCAAGCAGCATCTTAGTTGTTATTACACTAACAAATAAAAAAGACACTTGCAAACTAAGTGTGTTAGCCAAATACTAGAATTCGGCTCGATACTTGATTTTTCTGTTGCAAACTCGACTCAGCTCGACTCTAATTATTCTACCCTACGTGGTAACAACCAATAATTACTGACAGTGAGGTGGTTCCCCAGGCTATCATATATATCGAGTGGATCGACTAAGCACTACACACGGAGGCGTGTCACCATTGCAAAGGAAAAATACAACATTACTGTGGTGTCGGAATTCAGAAGGCATATTTCACAATTCCTACTAACTTATTAAAGTTCTTGGATCTAATAGTTTCTAAGTTGGATGCTGTTACCGGAGTGGCCAGAATGGTCCCGACTTTTGTACGAACATTTATCTGCCATTTCGAGTTCACCACTCAGTCTCGAAAAACCTAATGGTAATCTAGTTCAGTGTAACCTCGATTATCAGAACACCGATATCCAAACACCCTGATTATCCGAACTCCCATTCTTACAAAATATTCAGAAATTCGCTGTTTTTTAGAGAAGGAATAAGAATTGACTTTGCTTTATTTATGTTCCTGGAGTCATTTCATGCAAAATGTTCTTATTCAATCATATTCAGTAGTCATATTCAATCGAGTATAGTTCATAAACACTAAAGAAAAAATTTTTCCTCTTTTATTTTGTGTGTAAATTGAATTATCTGAATTTTCGATTATCCGAACGCCCTTCGATCCCAATTAGTTCGGATAATCAAGGTTCTACTGTACTAATAGGAATCAATATATCCATTATGTTGATAATGGTAAACCAATCTAACCTACAGTTTGGGTAGCACCCTTACCCGTTTTTCTCACAGTTTGGTAGGGGCGAAGTACGGCAACCCTCACACTAGTTGCAGTAATTTAAACATTTTCACAGTTTGGAAGCATCAAATTAATCAAACATACAACCTTCATGAGCCAAAAGAAAAGTCAATGTGAAATCATACATTAA